>VXBT01003381.1:0-86598 GCA_013400235.1 Oriolus oriolus | reverse complement strand
GCTGAGCCGTGTCCCGCCGTCCCCTCCCCGCGGCTCTGTCCCCGCTCCCCGCCCGCAGCCGCGCTCGGGCTGTGCCAGGTCCCCCCTCCCGCTCCCCGCCGCTCTGTCCCCGCTCCCGCGCCGCCGGAGCTGTTGTCACCTCTCCCGGAGCCGGTGTCGTGTCTCACATCTCCTGTTCGCACCCGCAGCATCCATCATCCGCAGCCTGGCTCCGTCACTTCTCCTGGCATCTGTCAGGTCGCCCTTTCTTTTCGGTGCTTTATTTTTCCAGCAGAGCATCCCCCGTGCTGCGAGGGGGCCGCTGATTTACGGGCCCCCCGCGAGCCCTGCGTGCCTGGCTTCCCGAGCAGGTCGGGAGCGGTGCGGGAGCGAGCCGGGCCGCGCTCCCAGCCCTCGCCTCAGCTGCCACGCGCTTGTTCCCGGCTCATCTGTCACGTCTGCTTGCGGTCACACATCTGGCAAAGGACGGCCATCGCAGCCGATTGCAGCGCTCCTGGATGCTCCTGCCCGGCGCCCAGCCGGGGGAGAAAGGGTGAGGTCACGCAGGGGCAGCTCCTCGTCGGGGTGCTCCTACGCTTCATCAGAACTGCCATTCAGGAACTCTGGGGCCGCTCGGAGCAGCGACAGGAGCACGGGAATGCCGTGAGATCCACGGCTGGATGGCAGCTGGACCCCGCGCCACCGCCGGGCTGGGGCTGCTCCTCACAGCCATGCCCGGGAGCCGTGCTCATGCACTGGGAGCTGCCCTGGCTCGGGACCCAGTCCCCACCCAGCCGGCAGCCCCAGCTCCCCACTGCAGGCTCTGGGGCTCAAACTAAGCACCGTCAGGTGTCACTCCCTGCTGTCCACCTGCTGTTCCCACTGGAATGCCTGGGGTCAGGTGAGGGAACGGCAGTGAAGATTACTGAGCCAGGAGGATGCTGCCGAAAGGGAAGGACGACGGCAGGACGGGGCTCTGGTTCTTCTGAGCCTGGAATAAAGTACATTTTATTCTGTGTGCTTGTTAAATACCCACAGAAACCATATCAACGTGCTGGACGAGTCCATTTTCCCTTCCACGCTCGTTCCCACATATGTGGAGTCAGGATAAACTGGAGAGCCGTGCGAGGAACAGCAGAGCACTCCCTGAGCCCAGCAGGATTTAACAGGGATGAAGTTCCTACATTTAATGGGTTCTGCGGCGGCTGTCCTGAACCCCTACAGTGTGACACCCCTGGTCACGGGTCACAGAGGCAGCCCTGACCCTCTTCCCCCCCAGACACGTTTTACACACAGCTTCCAACCCCAGCCATTCCTGCAAGGATTTGCTACTCGCAGCGGTGCCACGAGAAATCAAGAGTAGTGGTGGTTAATAATAAACCAGGCAGCATGGGAAGAACAGATTGTGGTGGGAATTACTGTCTTTCCCGAGATTGGAGGGGTTGGGGGGGCTTTTTTGGGTTCGTCGCTGTTGTTTTTAGCCGAGAGATCCCAGCTGGGCCTGAGAATTCGCGTGTGTGGGGAGCTGTTTCCCTCCTTGTCTGCGCAGCCATCGGGAGGCTTCAGCAGATAACAGCACTTCCCCTGCCACGGAGCCACACGCGCAAAGTCCTGGGGAAAACTTTTGGCCACGTCCTGCTGCCGTGGCAAGGAGAGCTTTCCCATTAGAACAGTGGCGCTGGGACAGGCCTGGGTGCCGGGAACTGGAGCAGCCCCAAGAACGGAGAAGCCAACTGAGGGATTAAGTAAAAGAGGTCACTGTGGGAATCATCCCACAGGCGAAGACAAAACCGTTCCAGCGTTTCCTTGTGGGAGTAACGGGGCTCCTCTCACAGGGATGAGAACATCCAGGTACCTGCACCAGCCCTGGAGTTAAAATCAATGGGAAACTCCAGGGATGGAGTGGAAACGCTGAGAGCAAGTGCTGGGGAGGAGCATGTGTGTTTACCCAGCACTTCAGCTAACAAGGAGTGACGCTCTCCAGGGCAGGAGATAAACTGGGAGATGAAATATGGGGCAATAACTGCGCCGCCGAGGCGACGGCGCTGTGTTTAATGGGTGCCTCGTTGGGAGCAGATAGGCCATAACATGACAATAATGAAATATAAATGACCGACATAAAAAAAAAAGATAAAATCGGGTCATTACCGAGGCGTCGGTTCTTTACAAAATAATTGGTAATGACCTTTGATAAAGAAATCACTCGTGGGATATTGCTGACAGCGCCACTTCCAGCGGAGGCAGCGCAGCAGCCACCTCTAAATCAGGGCCCGGGATGTGCTGTGGTGTGCTCGGGATGGGCTGTGATTCCCTGATTCCAGGAGCTGTCCCTTCCTCCTCCTCTGCCCTCCTGGAAGCAGGAGCTCAGGGGACCCTGGCTGCCTCCCGGCAGCCGGAGGAGGAGCACTCGATGGAAATGACTTTTGATCGCTCCCAGTCTGGCTGAGGGTGCGACAAAAGGCTGCAAATGTCGCAGCCAGGATCCCCAGGGGGTGAAAAACTTCTGAGAGGTCCAGGAGCAGGAGGAGAGAATGGCAGGAGCATCCCAAAGCAGCGGCCCAACACCAGGAGCAGCAAGGACCTGCTGGAGGCAGCCCCTGGGTGGATCCCCCACAGTGGTGCTGAGCTGTCCCTCGGATTCCAACCCTCGTGCCGACCATCCCAGCTGGAAAACAAGCGAGTAACCGGTGGGTGCAAGGGGATCCGACACCTCCCCATCCCAGAAGGAAGAGCAGGCCCAAAGCACGGAGACCCCAGCTGCAGGGCCAGCCCTGTGCACCCACAGGATCCCCCAGCCCCAGGTCTCCGCCTCGGGGCAGTGTGGGGATCACCTCCATCGATGCTGATGTTCTGTTGGAAAAATTCCGCTCACATTGGGTATTTCGGATCGCCCAGATGAGGACACGAGCCAAAAGTGACAGCGTGGACGAGTTCACGCGAGGGTCCCTGAACCCTGGCGGTGAGGCCTCGCTTCCCAGTGGAATTCCCAGCACAGAGCTCACGAGATGGAAATGCGCCACAGGGCTGAGGAACAGCTGCCGAGCGACGCGGCGCGACAAGATCAGCAGATTTCCTGGAGCAGGGTGGTGGAGCAAAAAAAACCCCAGCAGAATAGCCCGGACCCTGCACGGAATGTCTCGGCTCGATGTGACAAACCTTGCAGCACACCCACTCCCCTTCCCTTCCCCCAGCCCCGAGGAGGGAAATGAGAGCTTCACACTTTGCCTAATACCAGCTGGTTCATCTATATTGCAGAAGTTTCCCGAGACAGTTCCTGACAGCGATATCCCAAACACGGGAGGAAGCCGCCACGCTCGGGCTGCACGGCGCTTGCATAAAACCAGGAGAGCGGCCCCAGAGTCCCGCAGAAAGCCTGGGGAGCCCAGCCGACAGTCCTTCCTTTGCCACTCGCATTCCCACCTGGATTTCCAGCCTGTGCCACGCACACACCCGCAGACGGCCACAGAGGGGCTGCTAAAACATGGGAAAAGCGTTCCCTTTCCTTCTGATTTTGGACCACTCCAGCCTAACAGTTCTGGAAACACCCCTGTGGAAACAATCCAGCTCCAGAGGGATTAAAGGCCCAAATATTGCTGCTCACTTTTAACGCGGCCGTCATTTAAAAATCATGTCCGATTTTTCATTTCATTCTTAGCTCTTTTCCAATGGAAAACATAATTCTTAAGTCTAAAATATTTCATTCCAATTCCTACCCAAGCTCTGTCTGGAAACCAGGATGCTCAGGACTTTGAGTGCCTAAAACAGGGAAGGGGAGGAAGGATCGTTGCCATTTCCTTGCTAAAGTGAGGTGGGAAAAAGTGGAAAAACAGGTGCTTTAAAATTTTCCAAGGCGCAACCTAAACGACAAAACGCAGGAGCGTTTCATTGTTTGAGTTTGGAATAAAAGCCAGATAATTAGGAAATTGGGAGTCTATTAATTTCCCAAATTTACTCAGGCACGAAGCACTGAGCTCTGGTGATATTTGCTTACCTCGTCATTATGCAAAAATATATTAGCTAATTATTTTGACTAATGCAATTAAGATATGCATATTTAGCATAAACTCCACAATGGAAACGTTCCAGTCAGCAGTTGCCGGGTTGCACTCGTGGGCAGCGGAGAGGGGAAAGGCTCCGTGTGGGCTCTGATGGCAAACAGGAACATCTCTCCTGCTCTGCCACAGGAATTCGTCGGCTCCCGGCACAGGAGGTGCCGCAGAGGCTGGGCCGGGATTCCCAAAATCCCTGCCAGGCAGGGGTTCTCCCCTGGACACGTTTAGGACACTCAGGGCCTCCGTTCATGGAATCGTGGAATGCTTTAGGCTGCATCTTAAGGATCTCTGGGCACCCTGTGCCAGGGCCTGCCCACCCTCCCAGCCGGGAATTCCTTCCCAGTATCCCACCTATCCCTGTCCTCTGTCACTGGGAAGCCATTCCCTGTGTCCTGTCCCTCCATCCCTTGTCCCCAGGCCCTCTCCAGCTCTCCTGGAACCCCTCCAGGCACTGGCAGAGGCTCTGAGCTCTCCCTGGAGCCTTCCCTTCTCCAGGGTTGTGCCATGGGCTGGGAAGCTCCAGAGCCGGCACGCGGAGCCGGGGCGGGTGAGGAGGCGCAGGAGGCCTGGGAAATTTCCTCTCCTCCACAGGGATCACGTGAGGAACAAGAGGCTTCTGGAGCACAGGGAGGAATCGCGCCTGCTTTTCTTCCCCTCTTCCAGTAGAGAGCGATGGGAAGCCCAGGGATCTTTCGGTGCCTGGCAGGCTCGTGCGGTCCAGATGTGACCGCTGGGATTCGGGAGCGAGTCTCCCAGGCCTTCCCCGAGCGCATCCCAAGGAGCGCCGGGGCTGCCCCGGAGCCCAGCGCGGGAAGCTGGGAATGTTTGGGTGGCTCGCCGAGCCGCAGCTCCAGCTCTGCCGCGCGCTGGCTGTGCTTCCAGCGGAGCCCGTTTGGCTAATTCCTCGGGAGCCATGTGGGCTGTCAAATGGCTTCTGCTGTATTTTGTTGCCCTTTCAAATATTTCTCCGAGAGTGGGATGTACCATCTGCTGGCCAATCTGGCTGTGTCTGCGGCAGCGCGGCTCCCAGCGCCGCGCCCATGGGCGCTCAGCACCCAGCCGGCACCCTCCGACAGCCTCCGACACCCTGCAACACCCTCCAGCAGCCTGCAACAGCCTCCAGCACCCTGCAGCAGCCTCCAGCAGCCTGCAGCAGCCTCCAGCAGCCTCCGACACCCTCCAGCACCCAGCGGAAGCAGGCACAGCATCCAGCCACGGCATCCCCCTGGCACCTGCCCCCAGCACCCACCCAGCACCCAGCAGTGGCTGGCACAGCTGACCTTTAAAGGTCCCTCCCGACCCAAACCATTCCTTGGAGTGGCTGCCCCACGCCTGGAAGCGTTCGAGGCCGGGTTGGCTGCGGCCCTGGGCAGGCTGGAGGAGCAGGCGGCATCCCTGCCCAAGGCAGGGGTTCTGGAGCTGGGTGATCCTTGGGACCCTTCCGGCCCGAAGCATTCCATGACCCCACACCTGCAGGACAAGGAGCGCTTCCAGTGCCACCCTGGGGGCTGCGGTGCCCTCCCAGCGCTCCCTCCGTGCTGGTGGAGCAAGGGTTTCCCCGAGCTGAGGCCGTTCTGGAGCCACCAAGTTCCAAAGCTCTTTCGCTGCCTTTTTATCGATTCCTCTTCCCACCTTGCTGACTGCACACTGCTCCCTCTTGCCAGCACGCTCCGATCGGAGCTGCCCCACAGGGTAGGGCAGGCGGATTAGACACTGCTGACGGTGCCGAGAAAGCTTCATTTCCATCCTGCCGCGGCGAGAACGGGATGGTCTTGGGGAAATCACTCCGGTAATTCCCTGGGGATTGGCCCGGGCTTTGTTAGCCAAAGCAAAAAGCTCAGGGATCGGGAGGGGAAATATCAGCACTCGTCTCCCAGCGTGCCCGAGCGAGGCACTGGGAAAATAATCTCCTTAAGCGTGGCCGATCCTCTCCCGCTGCGTGTGCACAGCCCCGAGCAGCGCCTACACCTGCGAGTAAGGTGTGAGTAACTCCCCCCACACACCAGGCACCCACAGAGCACCTCGAGCTCTGCTCCCGGCCGTGTCACCTCAGCCCTGCTCCCTTTTCACCCCAAAATCCGTTCTTTATCAAAAGCATCGGGTCCAGCTCAACAGGTTTAACTCTGTTTCACCTCCTGGGTACAGGCTGGAAATTCCTGATGACTCCAGGCTGCTTTTTTCCTCCAAGAGTTTTCAGAACCACGTCAATGTGCAGTTTTGTGGCTTGGGAATCCGCGGTGCCAGGGAAAGCTTTGCCAGGCAGAGTTGAAGGGATTAGGGAAGGCACTTGCAGGTGGGATTTCCTCCTCAGCAGCTCCAAAACTGAAGGCACAAAGAGCAGATCCAAGAATGGGAATTGTCTGGTGGCTGCAGGGCCTGCCCCTCCTTGCCTAGATTCTCATCTTATCTGGATTTAGGGAAGTTTTGGGCTGTGGTGATATAAAATTTAAAAAAGCAGGGCGCTTGTAAGATCAAGGGGTGCCCCAGGAAACCCCCTGGATTTGCTCCTGGGTGCCCAGCACATCCCAGCTGCTGCTCGGGGTCGCCCCTCTGAAGGCAGCGATTTTATCTCCCCCTCGCAGCGCTTTCCCTTTATTCCTGATTATTTTAGAGACACTTAACGAGTGTGATGGGCCCAGCTCTGGGGGCAGATTGTTCCGGCAGTGGCTGGAATGCGAATCCCATTAGATGCTGCCGGAGCCGTGCCGCACATCCGACAGGGATCTCTGTGGCGCAGCTCACCCCGCTCGGCTCCTGCAGGGATCGCTGCTGCCCGGGAAGCCGCAGTGAAACTTAATCTGGAATTACACCCTCTAAATACCCGCGCGGGAGAGAGTGGACTTTGCAAACCCAAAGCCGTTAATCTTCTTAGGTAATGAGGGGAGAAGCGATGGAGATGGTGACAGAACTCTCCGAGGGGGAACCGGGAGCTGCAGGAAAGCTCCGGCTCTTCCCCTGTTTGTCCCATTGTGCACTGGGTTACCACTCCCGACCGTTTGTAACGCGCCCCGTACGCAGCCCGCTGAAAGGGGGAAAGCGGCTCCCAGCAGCCGGCAGACGAGGCCTTTCCTCGCCTTTCTTCCCTTTCATTGACTCCACCAGGGTGGGAGCAGGGAGGTGGCCTGGGGGCCGTCGGTGCGGGGCAGCAGGTGGATCCCGTGCACTCACAGCGCCCCAGAGCCCACGGGAGCACGCTCCGGGTGAAGGAGTGGCCGGCGGGTCTCTGGCACGGAGAGGGAGCTGGGCAGAGCCGGGTGGGACTCCAGGAGCTCACAGCTCCCCGGGAGAAATCCTGCAGGCAAAGGCGCTCCGTGACTCAGACTTTGTGCTCTCTGGGGGTTCGTGATGCCGCAGGAAGGGGCTTTGTGGGCCCTGGACTCGGAGGGTGCGATGCCCAAATCACAGGAGCAGCGCCTCCAGTGCCTCCTGCCTGATGGGATCCTGCCTTTAGTGGGCTGATGATTAAGAAATAATCTAATGATTAAGAAATGATCTAATTATTAAGATCACCGCTGCACTGATGCAGCACAAGCTGCAGAGAATTCCACCCAAAATCATCCTCCAGGGCTGGGGAATCCACAGCCTTTCCGCTCGATCGTGGATGGTGGGGAAAAAGGTTCAGCGAAAAAAAAAGGAAAAGCAAACTTCATCTGTGCCTGGCTGGGAACACTGGAGAGGACACGGCTTCAAGTAATGATTATTTTTATGTCGGAAGACATTATCCGAGGGCCTGTTTCCAAGGAAAGCAATCTGGGTTGTGTCTGGGCCGAGCACACAGTGTCATCCCGCCTCAAAAACAGCAACCGCCGTACCCGGACGGCCGAGCGGGAACGTCATGTGGGGAACACACGGAGGGAGCCCCGCTCCAGGGAGGGCTCAGCTGGAGAACAGGCCCTGGCCTGGGCACAGCGCGGGAGGAGCCGTGCAGCGCCTGGAGCCGCGCCAGGGAGAGCGGCGAGGAGCATCCGGCACGGAAAACGTGCCCTTGGAGGGGACATGGAAAGGGCTGGGCTCCTTTAGTCTGGGAAAAGGTGGGAGAGGGAAACGTGCTCTTCCACGTGCTGGAGGATGCAGCAGAGAGGGAGTGCTGGATCCTCCCAGTGGCCACAAACGTGGGACGAGGTCCCGGACAGCTGACCACACCTGAAACTGGGGGTGTCGCATGGGAATCAATGGATTCCTTATCCAGCAAAGGCACAAACACCATTTCCTGATATTTCCCCTTTTTCTATCGCCGTGACTGAGCAGGGGAGGCGTGCTGGCATGGAGCTGGGGCATGGAGCAGGATAATGATCTCTCCCTCCCACCCCTGCTCTGCAGAAAACCTGCGGGAGCCGGCAGAAATGCGGCTTCTCCTGCGGAAGGCTGGATCCCAGGACAGCCGGGAGGAACCCGTGACCTTGCTGAGCTGCCGCAGCAAGGCCGCCGTGCAGCCCGGCTGGGAGGAGGGCACAGAGCGCCCTGGGGCTCACCAGGAGCGGGAATCAAAGCGTTCCTGGGAACTCACGGGGCACAGAGGGCTGTCCGTGGCCGCCGGAGAGCTGCGGTCACTGCCAGCATCAGCCAAGGCAGCTCCGGGAAGACTCGGAAAGAAAGGGAGAAGCCAAAGGAGTTCGGGGTTTGGGAGACCCGTTTTCATGAGGGTTTCCATCGCAATTTTGCCTAATTAGTCTCCAATAATTAATGCTGCGAGTGCAACGGAGATGGAATCAGACAAAATGCTGGTGAGGAAGCCCCATGGAAGCCATCCATCTTTGGGTAGTAATGATTATGTTCTTTTTTATTATTAAAGATCCCATTAGAAAGAATTTATGATTTTTCCCCTTTGTGAGGGAAATAATCAACATTCCGTTGGCTGCTCCCGGTTTCGGTGCGGAGCAGCCGCAGATCCGTAATTAGCCACAGTTAAAAAGAGATTTTGCCTGAATGGCTTTTGGGGAACATTACATCCAAATTACAGCCCCGCCGATTTATTTCCAGGGAAAATACGCTCCCAATAAATAACTCAAATCCAGTTGGTCTGAAAAAACATTTAGATCCAGAAGAAAACAGGCAGGGAAGGAGAATGAGGGCGCTGAGGGGCTGGAAACCCGCCGGGGAGAGGGGTGTGCACCGCGGTGGGTGAGCCCGGAGTTCTCCGCAGCTTCCCCGCGGAAAGCACAGCATCACCAATCCTGCCAGTCCCAGGAAGGGAATGAGACGTGGGGATGATGAGGAAAGCCGAGGAACAGGTACGTGAGCAAGGTCTGGAATTTCCCAGCAGTGGAAGTGTCCTGGGAGAGAAGCTGGCCTGCTCCCAAGCATGGAGAACGGTCCCGGCCAGGAGCTCTCCGTGGAGAACAAAAGGAGAAGTGCTTCCAAACGGGAGATGCTCAGGGTGACCCCTCTCAGAGCAAGGAGATCCGCATTGCCAGGGTGGGGAGGGCCCATTCCAGCCAAGCCAGGGCCTCCTGGGCATTCCCAGATCTCCCACTGCTCCCTGCCTTCCCTGAGCCGCCATTCCTCACCTCCAAGGGCCGAAGCGCTCCGTGATTTCGAGGCCAGCAGAAAGGAGCAGCCCCCGGCACAGCTTCCGTGGGGAGGCAGCTCTGCGGGCTGCACGTCCCCTCCGCACGGACAGCCGCTCCCAGGCACAGCGCCGGCATTCCCAAGATGTCGGGAACGGTCCCGGCTTTGTCCGGATAGAAATCGTTTTGCCGGGATCGTGTTCCAGCTCAAGGTGCAGGTTCATCCCTTCCATGGGTGCCATCTCCGCAGCTGCACTTGGAAGTGCCTTTAATGGGAAGCCGTTACAAGAGGAAGTCATTTGGAGATCATTCCCATGCTGGGAAATTTTGTTTCCGGAGCCATTTAATGCAAATTTCAGTCTTTGCTTGTTGGGAGTTGATGAATTCCAACGGCGCTTGCCTCGAGTGAAAAGATCCGCGTTTTATGCCGTCGGATTCGCTGCGGATCTTAAAAACAATGCCTGCGCAACTTCCATTTAATGTGGGAATTCAGCTTTTAATTTGCAGCCCACAGTGATGTGCAGCCCGGAGTTTGGCAGGCAGCTTAATTCCGCATCCAGGAAGGATGTCGCAGGAAGCCTTTTCCATCCCGAATCAAATGGAACTGGTGATTTGCATGCACCTTTGGAGTCAAAATCAAACATTTGCCCTGGCTTGGCCCTCATTTAATTAAAATGATGAGAACGTGCGATAGGCTTTTGGTCTGAGGCAAAAAGGATGCACAGCCCTGAAATTTGGAACAAACATAAAAAAAATTGCGAAAGGCATGGTTGGAAGTGATAAGAAATGCCAAGACTATGTATTACACGGGATCACGGGATGGAAATAGAAAATATCCTTAAAAAAATCCCGGCGTGCTGTGAAACTGTTGTAGGAAGGGCTGGATTGGATTACAGGCTTTATGGATAATGTCCCTGCGCCCAGCACCGGCCAGGCTCCTCACCCGCGCTGAGGGGGCCAGGAGAGGGAAGGGAACGGGAATTTTCTCTTGGATACGGGCTGGAAGAACTGGTGGGTTCCTATTTGCATTTGTGAGCGCAGATTCATTTCTTTAATTGGGAGTTCATTGCATTTGGAACTGTGGAAAGGCAAGGAAAACAACTGCTCGTTCCTAGGGAGCACCATCCATTTCGGGAGCCAAGGGTCCCTCTCTGCTACTCCCACCCCTTCTGGCTCCAGGGATTTGGAGCTTTTGTCAACAGGGGAGCACCAGCTTTGCCTTTCAAACCATGGGGTGAGGGATGGGGGCACGTCCCAGCCGGGAGGGGGTGAGCCCAGGAGCCCTGTTCCACGCAGGAATTGCAGGATGAAGGACTCGATGCGTGTCTGCTTCCCCCGGCCCACCCACACTCGTCTTCCACCATCCTCTGGGGCCACCGCTTGTGCTCAGGTTGAAGCACGAGCAGGGCAGGGGTGGAAAGCTGGAAGAACACATTTTCCCCACCGAAAAAAATAAGTTTATTTTTAAAACTGTAATTTCAAACGGCCCTTGAAAGAGCTGATTGAGATAGAGGTTTTTTTCCTCAAGACCAAATCACCACTCGAACAGCTGAGCTATTTTTAGCCCCAAAGCTTCGCACTTTTAAGTTGCTTGTTTGATACCAGTACAATAAAGAACAAAGGAGAAATTCGTCCAACCCCATTTAACCCTCCGGGGTCTGGGCTGTGCTTTAGCCTGGTCACTCGGGATGTTTTGGAGCCATGGGAAGGATGCTGGCTCCTCCAGGACACCCATCCCACCCGGCCTGGATGCGGCCCAGAGGTGTGGCAGTGCTGATCTGGGTTTAAAGGGTCATTTCTATACCCCCATCCCAATTCCCTGTCAGCTGCACACGGCGGCTCCAGAGGGGAAAATTCCTCCTCCCCATGTGAATTCTGCCCTCGGGAAGAGCCCCACACTGGGTCTTCACCAGCCCATCCTGCTCCCCACAGCACCACGAGAACTGACTTGACTTTAATTTGTAAATACTTTGATGTCTGGGGACTTGGCTCTTGTACAGTCCTAAACTTCCAGCAGGAGGGAACAGTTTCCAGGGCTTTTAACTTGCCTTGATTTCCCACTATTCTTCATCTCAAGGGGGAACCGCTCATTTCCAAGCGGGATTTTCTCCTGCTCTGGGGCTTGCTGCTGTTGCCGGAGTCACGCGAGGCTCCGCTCCTGCAAACCAGCCCGTGCATCTGCTCTGGGAAGGACGGGTGGGGATGGTAGTGAAAGGGCCCGAGCAGCAAAACTCCAGATGATTCGGGAACGGGAGGAAGGAGAGAGATGCAAAGTGGCTGAGCTGGACTGGGAACTGGAACTGGGGGGCTTTGTCCCCCTGTGGCCATCCCTGCCCTCCCTGCAGCGTCTGAAGGAAGAGGGGAGTGGCAGAAAACTTCCTTTTCCCCTGGAACTGCAGCAATATTCCCAGGGGACCCGTTTTCCCGTCTCCCCCGTGACATCCCGGCGTGTCCCCTTGAAAGCAAGCCAGTCCTCAGTCTGCTCCTGGTTTCGGTGCCTGGCGGCGCCGAACCACCTCCTGCTCATGGACAAACCCGAGGGATTCGCTAACCCTGCGTGAGGACGGAGCCCGGCACAGCCCTGGCTCTGCCCACACAGGCGGCCGGGGCTGGGAGGAGCTGCTGCCGTCCCCAGGGGCAGCTCCGAGCAGGGCAGAAGGCAAACCGGGCCGGGCAGTTCCGTGCCTGACCCTCGTAGATCCCAGAGCGGGATAATCATGGATGCCAGAGCAGGGTAAAGCCCCTTTTGAGCTGCCGGGATGCAGCGCGTGGGCCGGCCCTGCTGCCATCCCGCCGGGCTTTTCGGGCTGTCGGGAGTGTGCTGTCCCTTAAGGGGGGTGCCTCAGGTATCGCGGGCTGCCCAGGGAGCTCCGTGCCACGGCCAGCGGGAGCCGGGGCTGCACATCCATCCATCCAGCCATCCATCCAGCCGTCCCTGGCCGGGAAGACGCCGGCTGCAGCCTCCAGGCGCTCCCCGCTCTGCGCCAGGCCGGCCCTAATGCGCTTTGCCGGGGAGCCGCGGCCCCCCCCTCGCTGTTCTGGTTTGGTGCCCAGAACATCTGGTCACCCTATAGCCTTTTTTTAATCCAATCGCGCCGCTCCCTCGGCGCGGTCGCGGCTGCCAGCAGCTGAGCCGCGGCTCCTGGCACGGCGGAGCCAGCGAGGCGTTCGCACGCCGCGGCCCCGCCGGCTCCGGGCGCTGCCGGGGGCTCGGCCGGGCCCGCTCGGTCCCCATTGATACGCGAGAGCCGGCCCTGCCGCAGGGAACGGCGTGCGGGGGGCACAGCAGCGGGGCTTTGGGGCTGAGCCGTGCGCCCAGGGCAGCAGCGCCGCACCCCGCGGGTGGGGACGGGCCCCGGGAATGGCCGGTGACACTGGGGGGGACCCTGGGACACCCCCCAGAGCTGTTCCCTTCCCTTGTGTCAGTCTGGGGGGAAGCTGGCACCGTGAGTGTCCTCCCTCCCGGCAGGATGCCGTGCCCAGCCATGCCACTCAGCCCTGCCGTGCCAGAGGAGTGCAGGCGGTGCCTCCCTGGCATTTCGGGGGGTTCCTGACAGGGACAGCCCCCCCGGCTCTGTCTGGGGCTGCTCCGGCACTGCCATTGCAGGAGCCTCGCTGCCTGCAGTCAGCGTGCCTTACGGTAGCCAGACTTTCCCTCTCTCTTGTGGATTCCCCACAAATCCATTTAAAATGTTGCTATAATGTCAAAAGAGACCCTTAGGACCATCAGATTTCAGAAGCCTGACTTAAAAATAATAAAGCCCAAGATCCTCAGCACATGGAACGAAAAGAGTTGGGGCTGGAGTGGGGATAAATCCCACTCCAGCACAGCACCAAAACAGCTCCTGCCGGATGCTCTGGGCTGCGGACGCCCGGCCAGGGGCTTCCGGAGCCCTCAGTGGGGCCATTCCAAGGGAGCAGGGCCACCAGGACCACCTCAAAGGAGCGTGCCAGCCACTCCAGGGCGCAGCACGGCCGCCCCGAGGGATGCGGGTGTCACTGTGCCGTGGCACTCCTGGGTCACATCCACCCTCCAGCAGCTCACACGGCATGTTTGGGTTAGCGAGACACTCAGCATTAGCAGAAATCCTAACATTTCCCAAACCCTACGGCATCAGCCGCTGTTTTTTCCCCGGTACCTCAGCCATGACATAAGCGCTCCAAGATGTTCACCAAAGGATTACACATCGCAGTGTGGGCTATCAGTCTGGCAAGGAGCAGCGCGAGCTCTGGTATTTGCGAGTGATATTTGAAATCCTAACCCCAGAAGAAAATCGGCAGGCAATAACATCCTGTTTTCCGCGGAGAGCGTCCCGCTTCCCCAGCAGTGGGAAAAGGCTGCTCCTCATTCCTTAGCGCGCCATGTAATACCCTCTGCTTCACGCCGCACTCCGAGCTGGAAGCAAATATTTTCCCAACAACATCACCACGCGGAAAGCGTTCCGCACATCTCCAACCTTCCCACCGCCTTGTTCTGGGAATGAAACACAACCTGCCGGAGCCGTGAGGGACACCTGAGCTGGCAGCCTTCAGCTGGGGACTTTTAGGTGGCATTTGAGCGTTGGGGTACACTGTGTGCTGGAAGAGAGATAGGCCCTGAGGGCCTATCTCTCTTCCAGCACACAGTGTACCCCAACATTTGAGGAAGAAACTTTCCCCGTGAGGGTGGGGAGGCCCTGGCACAGGGTGCCCAGAGCAGCTGTGGCTGCCCCTGGATCCCTGGCAGTGCCCCAGCCGGGCTGGACGGGGCTTGGAGCACTCAGGGCCCCTTCCCGCCGCGGCCATTGCCCGCTCCCCGCTCCGGGCCGCGCTGCCGCGGGAATTGGCCCACAAGGCGGCGCTGTTCCGCCCGCTGTCCCCTCACGGAGCGGCGGGAAGCGGCAGCGCGCAGCGAGCGCGGAGCCGCGGAGCGCCCGGGATGGAGGCGCCTTCGGGGATCATCCAGTCGCACCCCTGCCGTGGCAGGGACACCTTCCGCGAGCCCAGGTTATTCCAACTTGCCCTGGAAGAATTCCAGGGATGGGGCAGCCACAGCTGCTCTGGGCACCCTGTGCCAGGGCCTCACCACCCTCACAGCCAGGAACTGCTTCCCAATATCCCATCTAGCCCTGCTCTCTGTCAGTGGGAATGCATTCCCCTTTGTCCTGGCATTCCTTGCCTTTTCCAAAGTCCCTCTCCAGCTCCCCTGGAGCTGCTTTAGGCCCTGGAAGGGGTCCCAAAGCCTCGCTGGGGAGCTGCCACTTCCCCCATCCGGGGCGCTCCGGGGAGGGGAACATCGGCCCTCTGAGACTGGAATGAAATATATGACAGATGGCTTAAAAAAACCTAAAAAAGCAATTATCAAAGGGGAAGGGTTTGGAACATGTCCTTTGAAATCCAAATTTGTTTAGCATTTTTAGCAGCTGAAATAATTTTCGGAGCATCTGATGAGAGCTTTGAGTGCTTCCTTCCCTCCTCTCCCTCGCCAAGCCATCCGTTCGAAGGCTGCCACTGGCACAGCGAGTTCCCTGCTTTATTGCGGTTGGAATTTTTCATTGGGGAATGGTGGAATGAGGGGATGAACTGCGATATTCCCGGCTGAATGTCCTTTTGAAATGTTCCGTAGCTTTGCAGAGGATGGAAGAACCGTACTCTGCGATTCTTCAAACATAACTACATGGGAATGTGTCTCATTACAGCTACCCTTCCTTCCTCACTTTCTTCTTCTGTTCTCCCTCCACCAAAAAAATGGGAATTAATCATCTACCTTGTCCATTATCCATAGGAAGTAGCAGATCACTGGAAAAATTAATCAAATCCCGTACCTGAGGGGTGAGGAAGCACCTGTTTATCACAGGCAGCTGCTCAAGTGTCCTGGTGTTTGAAACTGCTCCAAAACACTGCAGCTCCCCCAGGGAATGTGGATCATGGGGAGTTCATTGGTGTGTGGCCCCAAATAGCTCCCACCAAGCAGATCCAGGTCATGGAGAGGTTTCCCAGCCTCCCCACATAACCCAGCCACAGGCAGGAGCAATTCCCTGTTCCACCTTCGGCCCATGGGCACCCGAAGGGTGCAGCCTGACTCTGCACGCTGGCAACCTCTGGAGATGCCTTGCATCCAATGGGATGAGTCTCAGAAAAGAGGATAACAAGGCCCTGAAGGAGATTAAAGTTCGCTCCTTCTGGTGTGAATCTGGAGGACAAACACCCTCTAATCCCGCTCCAAAGGGGAGATCCAAGGCCTTTAAGTCTCTTAAGCCGTGTTCGTTTGGGCTCAGCCGGGAGCTGCCCTCCGGCTCCGCAGCTCCTTCCTGCTGCCAGGCCGGGGGGATGGCAGGGGCTTTGTGCCAGGAAGGGAGCACACCCTGGCAAGGGGGGGCTATAAACTCCCAAATCTGGGTTTTTCCCTGGCTTCAAGTTGGTGGGATGGCGGCGAGGCCCTGGACTTGCTTTGGTTAAGGGTCTCTCAATCTCCGGGGATTCCCAAACCAGAATTTAGAATCCAGCATCACCCCTAGAAAAACTTCACAGAGTCTTGGAGCAACTTCCCAGGTCTGAGACTGTTTTCTGCTTTCATTAGGCCTCTGATGGAGGCAAATCCTGGGTTTCCTAGGATGGAGCTTTGAAATAAGGCTGATTTAATCAAGGAGACTCAGTCAGGAATGCGGAGTGGGAAGTGTGGGGGCGAGTTTGGGAACACGCTAAATCTTTGTGGATTTGGAGGGTGACCGAGACGTGACTCACCCTGGGGACATGAGCTTCTCATTCCAAGTTTTCACGCCAGTTCCCGGGATTTCCACCAGAAATTCCACAATTTCCACCCCTCCAGAGCCTCCTGAGGTGCAGTGAGCATCACGCAAAGACCCCTCCCTGTCCCAGATGGGCTGGAAAAGCAGCAGTTTTCCTCTGGAAAGAGGAACCACCGGGCTGCAAATCGGGGCTGCCAGGTGTGCGGCTCCCCACCTGGAGCAGGGACACGGGGCTGCAAAACAATCGCGGCCAGGGAGCGGATCGGCGGGATGCAGGCGCCGGCAGCGAGCGGGGCCGGGCGCGCGCGGGGAGCCGGAGCGTGGCTAATGTAATTACACATCCGCTCCTTGCGCCGCGCGAGCAGCCGGAGCAGCACTAATCCCCGAGCCGATACCTGCAGGGAGCCCGATCGGCAGCAGCTGCTCGGGCAACAAGGAGCGAACCGCACGCGCTCCGCTCCTGCGCCCTCCGCACCGGCTACGGGAATTGAGCGCTGTTCCGTAAGGAATGAGAGGCCTTTCTCCCGCAAACCCCGCCGCCAGCTCGTTCGGCAGCGCGGTCACGGCGTGGCCGGTGTTGGAGGGGACTTGTGCCTGATTGCCCGAAGCCGTTCCGGGTTTGGCGCCCTGGGCCGGCTGGCACAAGGGGGACGCAAAGCCTCCGTGCTCTTGATGCGAGGGGGAGTTTGGGGATTTGGGAGTTCCTAAATAGGAGGGACAATCCTGAACAGAGCGCCTCTGCCCTTGGATTGCCCGGGGATGCGCTGCTCCGTGGCTGGGAGGGACAGAGCACATTTAATTCCAGAGCCTCTAAGCTCTTTACCAGCCCATTACAGTGCTTTAATAACCTGTGCTTTATTTACACCTCATTGCCAGGTCTGGCACGCTCATCCTCACCTTCCAGGGAACCATCAGGATGACTCCCGCCACATCCCAGCGCTCGCCCGTCCCGTGTCCGCTCCCGCTTCCCGGTTCGTCCGTTCGCGTCCGCGAGGGAAACAGTAGGAAAACGAAATATTTGCGCGTGTCCGCCTAAAGCCGGCTCTCCCAAAGGCTCTTCCATGGATAACAGTCTCCCAGGAGCCCATTTTGGAAAGTGCAGGAGGAGTTTGGGAGCTTTTGAGCCCCCCCAAAAATCAGTGGCCCTTTAAAATACGGATTTATCAGGTATGGCACAAGCTGCCCCGGGATACACTGCCCCAGCCAACAGCTTCCTGTGCCTGGGGAGATTTTCCAGAGGGTTTTCAATGCCTGGGCTTGTTCCAAATGGAGGACTCTGGGTGAGCAGCAGCTCCAACCACATGGTTTGGAATTCATAAAATTTTGGTATATTTAGGGATAATAAGGTGTCTCTCTCTAGTTATGTGTAATGCTCTAAATATTGTAAAGTTATATAGATTAAAATCAGGTGTACTATGAAATTATAATTATTATAACATTATTAAATATTTATTTTCCCCCGGGAAGCAGTGGATATAGGTCGGGGAAGCATCAATCCGAGTGGAGTTTGGTTTTCAGCAGGGATCAGTTCAGCTGAAGCCAAACAGAGCCACGGCCGCAGAAACAATTCCAAGGGAACGATTTCCCAGCTCCTGGCCGATGGACGGGGTGCCATGTGTGTCCTGCTTTCAGGAATTAATGTCTTCCCTCCTCAGCCACCTACTGCTGCCCGCTTTGTTAATGACATTCTGGCCACCGCTCCCGAGGGCAGCAAGGGAAGGGAAATCTGGCTCCTGTCTGCACGGCTGTGATTCCGAGGCTCAGGCCGGCCTCTCCTCAAGCTGGGCTGCACATGGACAGGATCCGTGTCTGCTGCTCATAAGGAATCAGGTACGGCTCTGCTTTCACGGGATCATGGAATGCGAGAACGGTTTGGGTGGGAAGGGATTGTGAGGATCATGCAGTGCCTCCCCCTGGCACCTTCCACTGTCCCAGGCTGCTCCAAGCTCTGTCCAACCTGGCCTTGGACACTTGCAGGGATCCAGAGGCAGCCGCAGCTGCTCTGGGCACCTTGGAGCAGATCCCTTGGGATCCAGGGCTGGGCCCCCTCTGGAAATGACGCCTCCATTTGTACTGTGCACACCGGAACCAGTGTGAGTCCCCAGCCCCAACATTCCAGCTCAAATAATGACTCCCATTAAAGCAGCGACAGCGCTGCCGGATAATGTGCGGAGGATAAAGGAGGCATTTAGAGGATGGAAAACTAATTGGTTTAGGAATCAAATTTGAAAAATGCAACATCTTCCTGGAGCAGTGGGAGTGCAAACCCTCCGCCTTTAATGAGCTGCCTCCAAAGGAGGCGGATGTGTCATATTTCTCGGGATGAGCTTGCATTAGGAAGCTGCTGAGATGGGAATAGTCATTACCTGCTTCCCACAAAACCATTGGCTCCTCTGGAGCAGCGGACGCGGATCTCGGGGCTCGGGGAGGGCGTGGTGCGAGCAGGGCCCGGCGCAGCCGGTGCCGCGTGCAGGTGCTGCAATGACTCTTCAGGAGCTGCCCACGATGGATATTAAAGGAATTTGGGAACCTCTCGGTCCTGATGGCTCCGATCACATTCCTAATGAGGCTCATTTACTGGGGCAAACATCTTTCCCTCATTATTCCTCCGGAATTCTGCGTACGTGCCACGGCTTCGGGGGGAGCGAGGCTGCTGTGCTCACATGGGGTGACATGCGCAGCCGGGATCCCTGGATGTGCCGGTGGGAGCAGCCGTCCCAGCCCTTGGGAAGGGAGCTGGGAGCCACAGCCACGTGCAGTAGGAACACTTTCCATGGGAAATAGATTCCACATGGATCCTATTGGTTGTTTTACCTTTCCTTACCTGAAGCCCTGGGAAGCCAGTTGAAGTCTGCACGATGTGACCTTGGAGCGTGCAGGAATTGTATCTTTCCAGCTGTATCCCAGTCACCAGCCACCTTTCATCCACAGGCAGCGGGCTGGGTGGTCACCATGGAAAGCATTCCATGCCATCCCATGCCATGCCATTCCTGTTGGCAGCCGTGGCCACTGAAGGCCAGGCAGCACCTGCCAGGTGGTTTGGAGCGTTTGGGAAGCTGCTCCTTTCCTTCCCTCCCTGGTCAGGGAGACGGGAGTTCCATCTCCCAGACAGAGCACACGCGTCCCTCGTGGGCTGCCCGGCAGCTGCAGCTGGAGGAGCGCTTGGAAAGGTCAGAGGAATACATTAAACTGCCCCCGGCCGCCTCGGCAGATGCCGCTGGCTCTTCCGTGGCCGGAACCTCGGGCAAAGCTGCCCTGGCAGCCACAGCCCCTCCCTGGGGACGTCGAGCAGGACAGAGTCACCTTTCCCTGGCACAGGGCAACCCGGGCATTTGGCCGAGGGGTGTCAGGAAAAGGGATGGGAAGCTGGAGATGGGAGTCGGTCACTTAGGGGACACCACCCAGACAGGCCACTGCTGTTTATCCGGGGCAAAACGCCACTTTGGGAGTTTAATCCCACCCTTTGGAATTCTTTTGGAACTTTGAGCAGTTTGAGTTTGAGCCTCAGTGGTTCAGCCCCAGAAATCCTGCTGGCCTTTCCCAGCACGGACTGGAGCCTGTGCTCAGGGGGACGCCCTGTGCTGAGTTCCCAAAAAGCACTGAGGAGGGGCAGAGACCCTTCCCGGGACATCCCAGTCCTGCCTTGTGCTGGAGCTGCTGGTGGTGCTCCCTTGCACGTGCCAGAGCGGGGCAGAAGGGCAGCTCTGAAACCAGGAAATATCCCTTTAATGGGAAGAATTAAGGAACAGGAGCTCCAGATCCTGCTTCCAGCTCCGAGCGCACAGCCTCGCTGGATTCTCCGTGGTGCCGAGGGCTGAGGGAGAGCAGAATTTGGCCACCGGCTGGAAGAGATAAGCCCTGCACGCTCCTGAATGCGGAACAGGGGTAATGAGGTGATATTCCCGCTGATAAGGAGCCCTCCCCGTTATCAGCAGCGAAGGCAGGTGTTCCCAGTGTTTGTGTTTGCAGTGGAACACGTGGCGTGGAAATCGATCTTACGGTGAAGCTGTCATTCCCTACGGAAAATGGAAATCAATCTGCGAGGCTCCCGGGCCCTGGGCGTGGTGGAGCTGAGTGTGGGAGCCCTGATGGTGCCTTGGACAGTCATGGAATGGTTGGTTTGGAAGGGATTTTAGGGATCCAGGAACACCTTCCACCAGCCCAGGTGGCTCCAAGGCCCCTCCAGCCTGGCCTGGGACACGTTGAACACAACTCGAACACCGAGTGGGAGCCTAGCAGCGGGAAAAAGCTCCCGGGATGGGGAGCACCCTGCAAAGGTGTCCATGGCCATTCCTGGGGGGGCCCGGGGCCATGCCCACGGCCCTGAACCCCATGGCTCTTTGTACCAGCCCTCCCCAGCTCCACGTGTTTACATTCCTTCTGCTTAATATTTCTGCAATCTTCTCTGGCATCATCCACTCGGAATTTTTCTCCTCCCACTTCACACCTCGGCAGAGCCTTCTGGTCCCGCAGCAGATGCATTGTGAAGCTTCTCCTTCTCCGGCGCCTGCATATGCTCCATTAAAAGTGTTTGTTTCTTTGAGCGGCTCCGAGTTGGGATGTGACAAAAAAAAACCCTCCCAACTTTTTTGGCCCGGGCTCGGCAGCCCCCGGCCCCGCGCCGAGGAGCTCCAGGCGCGCGGGGTCCCCGTGTCACCCGCCCGCTGCGTGCCAGCGATTTCCCCGTGCTCGCGCCGGTGCCTCCGACGTGCACTGGCACCCAAAGATAGAAATTGGGCTTCTGCATCCCCTGCGCAGCAAGAACATGGTGGGAGGTGCCAACTGGGAGCGCAGAAACCGGGATGGAGCCGTTGCCTAGTGATGGGAAGCGCGGGCAGGCTGGCATTTCCCGCGGCGGGAGCGCCAGCCCCCACCTGGCACCGGCACGGGGTGCTCCGAGGGGAGAGGGCGCGCGGAGGTCACCCCAGAGGTAAACTGAGGCACGGCCAGCACCGCGTGGGCACGGATCCCACCTCTCCTCAGGGGTGCCTGGTACCCTCAGGGCTCCGAGGAGCTCCTCTGGTTCCTGCGCGGACACTCTGGGGAAACGTGCCCCGAATATCCCAGCACGAGCTGCGGGGAAGGCTCTGCTCCAGACACCCTGCGCGGAGCCAGCAGGATTCCTGCCTGGATTAATAGCCCCACGCTCGGGCTTTTATGGAACGGCTCTGGCCGCAGCTGCCACCCATAAAATACCTCAGCCTGTGCTTTTATTCCTGCTGGAAAAGGTGTTTGGTTACAATTCCTACAAATGTGGGGATTTAAAAATAACAGTGTCCTGCAAGCCCTAACACCTTTGGGAGTTTCACTTCCATGGAGCATCCCCGATTGTGGAATCCCACATCCTTCACAAAAGCACTGGTACATCGTATTTCAGGATGCTTCCCACTGGGAAGCAATGCCCTTGTCCCCTCTCTGCCGTGGGCAGGAGTGCCAAGGAGGGGGGTCCTGTCCTGGGTGGGAATTCCCATTTTTCCCATTTCAGTCTGGAACCGCAGCTGGCAAAGCGCTGCCCTTGTCCCAGATCCCCCAGTCAGTCACTGACAGGGGGCAGCTCTTTGGGGCGCTGCATTCCCAGGGTTCCATCTGCATCCAGCCCCACCTCGGCCCCCGGCAGCGGGCAGCGGGGCGGGAGCGCCGGCCCCGGCACTCCATCGGCGCCACTCCGGCGGCACGAGCAGATGCTCTCCCTGCTCCTGCCAGCCTGGGGGCTGCCGAGCAATTTGGGGGTGATGGATGAGACCCTCCGAGGTGATTTCCGAGCGTGCCATGGGAAAGAGAGCCCCACCCTTCCAGCCCATGGGAATCGCTCCGGAGCGCGGCCTCCACCTGATCCCTCCAGAGCGCAGGGCTGGTGTCCCTCACGGAGCCCATCCAGCACCGCATTCCAGGGATCTGCAGCACCAGCGGCTCCAGAGGGGGCTGCCCTGTCCCTTCCCAGCCCCACAGCCAGCTGGAAATACCCAGTTCTGGTAATGTTCCCTCAATATTAAACCAATTCCCAAACACGTGGAATGAGTCCACTTCCAGCATTAAGAGCGGTGCAATACTCCAGCTGACATTCAATGCACTGAAGCCGAGGATCCGTTCCCATCATCCCGAGCACGGGATGAGATCCCTCCGAGGCCGTGCAGCACTTTCACCGTGCCCGGCGTGCCGGTGCCCGTTTTCAGGTGCCGCAGGTGATTCCGGCAGGGACGCGCCACCTGCCCGCACTCCCGAAGAGCCGAGGGAGAGGCGGGAGGCCCAGCCCGGCGTTTGCCAACTGGCTGGGATCCTCCTCGTCGCTGAAAGTCACCGTGCCCCCCGCCGCTCCCAAGCCTCACATCCCATTTTTCCGCTGTCTGGCACGAGAAACGCGGCTGCCGCCGATCCTCCCCCGGCAGGTACCGCTGTCGAACATGTTGCCTTCACAACATGACACGGAGCCTAAAAACTCACAGAGAGACTAATTACTGCAGGAAAATTCCAGCCCCAGCCCGACTCGCCGGAGCTGGAGCTGACAGCCCGGGCCCGGCCCCGCTGCTGCGGGCAGCTCTCCCGGGAGCGGCTGTCACCCCGTCCTGCTCCGGCTGCAATCCCCGGCATCCCAGCGGGAGGAACCCTCAGGAACACCAGCCAGCAGCACCTAAGCCCAGCCTAAAACACTCCACATTAAAACTGCCAGCCCTTCTCTCTGCTTCCCAGCCTTCCCAGAAATAATATTCATTCCTATTGGAAAATGGGATTAAATTCATGCCTCAATAGCTACACATCATCCTCTGACGGGAAGGTTTTATCGAAAAGAAAATATTGAGGGATAATCGATCTGGAATCAGCTCGCATTTACCTGTGTGTGTAAGAAATGCAGTCTGGATATTATAAAGTATTTATATCTGGGTAATTCAGATTTCCCTGGAATGGGGAAATAATGCCACATGAGTTCCTCTAAAAAGCCATTTTGCCCAGGAAAATTAACCTGGGAGAGCCCCTTGTTTTCCATGGAATACAGAGCTGTGCAAGTGGAGTCATTCTGTGCTCTGAGCAGAACTGAGGAGGAAAAACATCTTTGCTCCCCTTGTTGGTGCTTGAGAAGTGTCAAAGCTTTAAATTCCAATGGTCAGAAATGGGGGAATTTCACCAAAATGCCATCAATTCTCTCCCTTTTTTTCCATCGACATTATAATGTGGTAAACAGGGAAACCACCTCCAACTTCTTTTCCTTTTCCTTTTCCTTTTCCTTTTCCTTTTCCTTTTCCTTTTCCTTTTCCTTTATAAAAATAAAAATAAAAAATTAAAAATTAAAAACTGCCAACGATGTCAGCCCCGGGATGGAGACTTTGGGCCATTTTATCCATCCCTGGCGCTCTGACACTTTGGTTCCCTGACCTTTCCTGGCTCGAGGAGCAGCTCCAGGACTCCCTCAGGCTCTTCCCATCGTCAGCCGTGCACAGAAGGAATCAGAGCCCGGCATGGGAAGTGTGGAAAGCTGGGCTGGACCAGCAATCCCAGGGCTGGGCTGGGATTATTGGTTAGAGTGGGGTTAATTCTGCACATGTTGGGTGATTTAAATGCCATTTTTGCAGGAAAAAAGGCTTTTGGTGTCTGATCCATGATCCCATGATGATCCCGTGCTTGCGCTTCCCTGGATTCCTGCATCCCAGTGCAGGACTTGGGGCTTACAGAGATACCAACCACGAAAAATGAAAGGGCAACATTTGAAAAGTGAGAAAAATAAATGAGTATTTCCTGATGGTTCATTTAAGGGGAAAAAGAAAACCATTTTCCCAGGGAATGGTGTGTTCCGAGCGGCAGAGAGGGCCCGGGGAGCAAAACCGGCGTTGGAAAGGGAGGAGAAGCCGTGGAGCGAACGCTGCTGGCAGGTTTTCGGCAGGGAGCTGCAGTCGGAGATTCCCCCCGTGATAATGACACGGTGTTAGTGACACACCGCTGCCTTCCAGAGCTCAGCCACCACGGCTCCTGCTCGCTCGGGAATTCGGGAAACTCGGGCCAGCGGGGGAACATTTGGGAAAACAAAAGCCTCCCGAAAAAGCCAAATACTAAAAATATTCATGTCGTGGGAGCCCCTGGATGTTTCAGGTTAAAAACATCAACAGGGAAATGAAGTGTTTTGGCCATCCAGGGTTATTTTACATGGGGGGGAAGTGCAATCCTGAAATCAGGTGGAAAGGTGTTTTTGCTTTTGCTTGAGAATCCTTCCAGAATTCTCTCGCTGAAAATTCTACGGAAAAATGTGTTAAATGCTCCGGAAGTTCTGTGTGTGCTGTCAAGCCTTTGGAATTCAGGGAATAACTCAGATTAGGGGGAAGGCATGGCAGAAACTCAAATCTGGCCTGGCTGGGTGCTCAGGAAATCCATGGAAGGTGATTTTTAGTGTCTGGGAAGCTCCACAACCTCCTGCTCTGCCATTTGCAATCAGATTTTTCAGTTCGGAGCTTTTCCCCATGGGACACTCCAGGGGAAAACAACACTTGGAGTTAGAACTGAGGCAAATGTGATTAATGGGATAATCCTGGAGACTGGAGGCAGTTCCTGCCATTCCCCACTCTCCAAGGGCCGCTTGTGCTCCCATCCAGCTGCAGATCCCCAGCACCACCGGCGTCCGAGCCCGGGATGTGACATTTGAAACCCTCTCTCACTGGGGGCTGACTCGGGTTTGTTTCATCTCCAATAACCTCATTGCCTGCCTGAGGGAATCTTGGTGGAGCCGCTCGTGTACAGGCTCACCTTTCCCGAAATACATTCCCTAAATTTCTTCCCTAAATATATATGCACTCACAGAGCTCCCAATAATAGCCTTAACTTAATTGCGCCCTAATTAATCAACGACCAGGTCTCATTAAAAGGGGATAACAGAGCTCCTGATTCCCACCTGCATTCCCGTCCAAGCTGCCAACACGTGCAAGAGGCACCTGAAGAATTTCGGGATAAATTCCATAGGGTGGACAAGTGGATACCACGGGAAGGATTCACTTTAATTAAATTAAAACTCAGGTTTCAGTTACATTATATATGGGAAACAAAAATCAGGAACCCCCACATTTCTTTGGGGTGTGCCCCAGGCCCCCACGGCCGCGTGCTCCCGGTTTTAGCTCCGTTTCTGAGTGACCGAGGGGTGTTTTCCCGTTCTCCTGCCGGGAACAGCGAGGCGCAGGGGGCTGCGGCCGCCCTTCCCGGCCCCAGGTGCAGCACCGGGGCTCTGGGATCGTGCGGAGGCTCCGCGGGGGCCCCACGCGTGTCCGGCTCCCGGAGCGCATCCCGGGGCCATCGCCGGGCCCGCAGCGCCACCTCGTGGGGTCCCGCGGCACCGCCCGCGCTTCCCGGGAAACCCCACGGGCAGGGAAGGGAAGGAAGGGAAGGGAAGGGAAGGGCCCGCGTCCCGCCCCAGCTCCGGCAGCGCCCTGAGGCCGCCGCGGCCCGGTGGGGTGAGAGGGACCCTAAAGAGCGTCCGGTCCAACACCCCGCTCCAGCCCTGATGCAAAAACACCCCAAAATAAACAAACAACAACAAAAAACTTTAAAAAACCCCACTAAATGAACCCCAAACCCCCCCCGTTTGATGATCAGCAGGTGAGGCAGAGGCAGGAGGATGGGGGACACAGGCCAGGAGACAACCAGTGGTTAAATTCACATGCCCAGGGCCAGCTGGGCAACCCAAAATAAAAATATTACGCGTTTAATTCATCTTTTGTACCAGGAGAATCAAACTTACCAAGTAACTCAGGTAGGAATGAGGGAAGGAAATCCTTTAACAAGGCGCTTCGCCGTGATTCCTGGAGGGGACGAGCGTACAAAACCAGAATCAGGAAGTTTTCGTATTAAAAATTATTTATTTCTCTATATAATTGCATGTCTTACATCCCTCCAGACAGGGGAGTGAGGAATCGGGAGCGGAATGAAACCGTCACCACGCGCCACCGACCCACACAGCCCCGGGAGCATCCTGGGCTGTGCAGCCAGGGTGAAAACAAACCCAGAGCCTCTCCCAAAACAAGGCTTTCTAGACAATTCCCACTTTTGCTTGGGAAAAAATTCTATTTCAGCAGGAAATTCACTTGGGATGAACATCCAAATGTGCCAAGGCAGAAAAGAACCACCCCACTGTGTCCAAGGAACAGCAATTAGGCCAGGATTTAAGTTTTAATGGGATTTATGTAATTAAAAATGCAGTAAATTTAACTTTACAAAGAGATTAATTACGGCAATTAAACACTTAGCCAGTGTTCCTGGGAATTTACAGAATTCTGTGGATATGGTGCTGATCAATGCCTGATTTACCAACACTCCTTTGGTAAATTTTCTTGGAAATGTGCCCTAAGTAGTACAAAAATTCCAATTAAGATGGAAAATTAACATTCGCAATAAATATTCCCTTATTGAAATCAGAGAGAGGAGGAACATCCAATAAAAGAAGGAAGGAAAAACATCTCAATCCCAGCTTGCCCGGGAAACAAGGTCAGGAATTTCTAATACTAAAAGCTTTTGGAGCAGTCAGGAATTTGGTGGAAGTTCATGGAACGATGATTTAAAATCTGCATCCTCTGCTCTGATTTTAAAGGGAAATGGGAATTAAACATGTGAACTTACTCCTATCCAAGAATTATCTGTTTTTTGTGGGAATAACAATCCACAGAGACTCCAATTTTACTTGCATTTGACATCCGAAACTCTCAGCGGAGCTGGGAAGTTTCGATGGAACAAAAGAGCCACAATTCTTGGAATAACAAAATTCAACTTGGCAAAAGTCAGGCATTTTATTTACAAATCCATGGAGGAGGAGGAGGATTACACCAGGAACACACTCCAGCTGAAAGCAATGATTTATTGGAAATGGCAGTAAATCAACCTGACAGTCTCTGGTTATGGTCAAGCAATTATCCAGGAGTTGGAGAGAAAAGTGGGAATCTTGGACCGGGATAAGGCCTTCCAGTGGCTTTGCTTCCTAGTGGCTCTCTCCTTTTTTGCCAACTACCTGCAAGAGGAAAGAAACCAGGAACAAAGTTTAAAACCTGGGCAGGACGTTCTTGGTCCAGGCAGATTTAAGGGCAATTCCCAGGGATCGAGTCCAGGCCGTGCGTTCCGGGAGCTCCGGAGGGCTGGGAATCTGGGAATCCCTGCGGGGTTAAGGGCTGGAAAACCACACACAAATGCCGGGTTTAGTGCAGGGACACAGCAAGGCCTCGGCTCGGGGCAGGAGTTAGAGCTGGAGCTGCAGGAGAACACCTCAACCCCAGGTTAGACACCAAGCGTCACGCTCAGCACGTTCCGGGAGAAACTCGCGCGGGGAGAACCCCCCTGGATGCCCCACCTGAGGCTGCTCCTTCCCCTTGGCATCTCTGCCAGGGCTTCCCCCACAATACCGGCCTCACCGTGCAGCTCAGACCTAGGAAATCATCCAGAAATCCGGGGATTTCCAGGTGGTTAAAGAACAAACCCCCAGCCGTTCCCAGCCCCGAACCTCATGGACCTGCTGGAAGCATTTTCCTGCTCCTTCCCCGTGTTCATTCCCTGCCGGGCTGCGGGAGGGAGGAATTCTCACTGGCCAGCTGAGTTCTCTGTCCCACAAAGGTTAAGAGCTGCTAGGAAAAGCATTTCTAAAGCCTGTGGTCAGAGTTAAAGTTGGCATTCCTGTAAATCGGTTTATTCCTGGCGTGATTCCAAATTGTGTTCACACACAGATTAGGCAAAGAAGTGAGGGAAAAAAGGAAAACCAGAGTTAAAGGATTAAGGATTAGGTGTTAGCAAGTATGGAATATCAACAGAAATATTCTGTACCAGTCGGAGGCAGAGAGGGACAAGTGGCCCATGTGTATTATCTGGAAAACCCAGCACATGGAGATGGAGATGGCGATGGATATTTCAGCATCTCAGCTCAACCCTGCCCATTTTCTGCCCACCCCATCCCACCTTCCCACAGGAAACTCCTTATTACCCCCCCAGGCTGATCCCTGTTCCTCCCTTCCCACTGGGATATTAAAACAAAGCCTTGGCAGAGCTGGTCCAGAGCTCCAATTCAGGATTCAATCCAGGCGGGATTGGTAAAGGACCGCTCGCTGTGGCCTTGAAGTGGCAAGCTCAGGATAAAAATGGGACAGTTTGGGAAAGAGAAGTGTCTAAGGCAAGACCTGGGGCAGGCAAAGGAGGGCAAAGCTGAGCTGGTGAGTCAGGAAGTGAAGATGCTCCGGGCTTTGGGAAGGGTGGGAGCTGAGCAGAGGGAGGGAGGGAGGGAGGGAAGGAGGAGGGAGGAGAGCGAGGCCACACCAATCCCGTTATTACTTTTAATTTCTTCTGCCTTTTTAGTTCTTTAGGAATGGGGAGTTAAGCTGGAAAACAAACAAAAGGAGTGTTACAAGAACCAAAGCAGCAGCAAAATGTGTCCAGACTGTACTGCAGACGGGCGGGTCAGAGGAGAACGCAGGGATTTATTCCAGAGGGGACACGAGTATCCCCCAGCCAGTCAGGGTTTATCTGTGGCTCTTCCCACTGCTCTCTGAGGACAGAGGCAGCAGTTCCTTCCCTGGAAAGGTGTTCCCCTTTCCATCAGTCCAAAGACTTCCCTTCGCCTCAAACTCCGTGTCCAGGAAGGGCAACAGGAGTATTTTAATTACACAGAGTGTCCATGAGGGTGTGACCGAGGCAGGATCACCAGCTCCCGATCCACCCCTGCTCCTGCATTTCAGAGCAGCTCCTTCCCAGCACCATTCCATGCGTGCTGTGTCCACAGACACCTTCTCCATGCGACTTAAAAAGCCACAGAAACCCAAAGCAAGCAGATCAAAAATCGATTCCCATATTTCTAGTCTGGGGAGAATGAGGGAGGTCTAAAACCTGTATTAATTTTAGAACAGTGGAACAATTTTTAATGACTTTGAGTGGCAGTGAAAGGCAGCAAAAGCTGTTAAACTCATTTATTAACTTATTACCAGCAGACAAATTAAGTTTTAAGTTTAGTTAAGATCAAGGTTTGCTGCTAAAAATTAAGTAGGTGCCACGTTGGTGTTAGTGCTTTTAACCTTCTGAAATTAAGAGGGTATTTGTACCATAAATTCATTATTGAAGCGGTTTATTTTAAAGTAAGACTTTTTAAAATAAAGCCTCCAAAAAAGGGAGTCCCAAAATCAAGATATAAACTTCACAGCTATTAAAAAAACCGTTGCTTTTGGTGTTTATAACTTGCCAGCCCCTCACGTTCTCAGTTCTTACCACTTATTTTTACAAAGCTGATGATCAAAACCTTGTAGAAAGCTGGGAAAAACCCAGGACAAAGCTACACATTTTCCCTTGGATGCCCAAAGCACCCTGAGTCTGGAATTGTGGCTCCACCGAGCGTTTGTTCCCCCAGCCTGTTCCGGAGCAGGCTCACGCTGCTCCCCAGAGGGGTCAGGAAGGGGCTCAGGAAGGGACTCACTCGTTTGAAGTCGTTCATGTTGGTGGCCTGCACTGGAGTGCCGATAAACGTGAAATACGTGATCCTTGTCGTCTCTTCATCACCATGATTGGACTGCACAAACAACTGAAGAGGCAAAAAAGCCAAAAAAAGGAGTGAGACTTTCATCCCCGAATTAATACCTCAAGCATCGGCTGCTCGAGCTGTTTGAACTGACCAAATTAAAGCTTTCTTCCAATTACAGAGGTCTCTGTCCTCTTCATTTAAGTAATTATATAGAGAGCACTGCTGTTTTACTGGAAGTTTGTTAACCCCCCAGCCCCCAGCTGGGATTTTCCCAGCTTCCACTTCCCACATTCAGCCGGCAAACCCAGGACCTAAGAGGTGCCAACTTCACTGGGATCTGACTGGAAATCCAATTAATATCAATTTACTGAGTTCGCTGAGGCCCCCGAGGCAGCTCCTGGGCAGGGCCCCCTCCCAGGCTGCTGTGGCTGTGCGTGCAGCTCCCTGGGACTCACAGTGACACTGTTGACGTTCTGGAATTTGACGTAGCGGAGCTGGATGATCCCATCTTCCTTAATGTCATCCGGGCCCAGCTCCAGCGCCTGTGTGGGTTCGCTGCGTTCCGCTTCCTCAAAGTCCATCGAGCGCGGGAGGTTGATGAAGATTTTGATGTATTTTGGCCCTTGCCCTGGGATAAAAGAGAGGGGTGGGATTCCATACGTGCATTACATTCCACAGGGAATTGCACAATTCCGTGCCATCATGAAACTGTATGTGAACAGTGTAAGCTGAGTTCTATTAAAAAAATAAGGTGAATCTTTCAGTGCCTCTCACCGTAAGCCTGGAATGAAATCCAAGTGTCTCTTTGCAGGGTATCAAAGTATAAATATTTATATTTGTGTATCAAACTACAATAAATCCTTCTATTTGTGTATCAAACGATAGTATTTGCATATCAATCCATAATAAATAATTCCATTTGCAGCAGACACTTCACTCACCATTGTCTGGCCCCTGAAGTTTCATAGAGTAAAGCTTGACAGGCTGACTAAAAGCTACAGTGATAAGCAGCTGTGGAGGAAAAAAAAACACAATTAAACACGGTTTCTTCACTTAAAACCAACTCAGCACAAGAAACAGAGATAAGGGAGCTCTGGAATAAAATGATGTGGTCGCTTCCCTCCGTTCCACACATTCTGGCCCTTTACATCCCAGCAAATGAGGAATGCTCAGAATGGAAAGCGGTAACACTACAACAAGCTTTGTACCCCAGGGTTTCTCCCTCCCTCCCAGCCTGCCCCAGAGCTCCCACAGTAAAATATCCACGTGAATCCAAGCAATCCCCTGGAATGTCCGGGCCGCACCTGCTCGTCGCAGTCGGACTCCAGGTAGGAGGAATCTTTGCGTAAACAGTTCTCGAAGCCGTGCTCGTCGCTCTCGTTGAGGCACTCGCAGCCGGCCTTGTTGATGAACGGCAGCAGATCCATCTGGGAACAGAGAGAGGCACAGCTGGGACCGTGGGCATCGGGGAGCTCCCGTGGGAGTGGCTCTCCCCCTGCACATCCCACAGGGGCAGGGACACACACCCCGCTCCCCCCTCAGGGGGTACCAACACTAAACAGGAGTATCAGTCATACTCTGCCAGCTCTCCGAGGCATTTAAAAGAGGGAATTATTGATTAATTATCAATAAATCAGGCCACAGTCAGTAGGAAGTAATTCCTGTGTGCCACTCAGGGCAGGCACATCACCTTTCCCAAGCATTCCTGCACCATCCTTTTCAGTTTTCATTCTTTCACAGGCACAAAGAAACACAAAGTGAACACCTTTAGGACCATCCCCTTTGGCAAACATTCGGAAAAGAAAGAATGAGACTTTTTTCACTTTGTGAAATGTTTGGGAAGACAGGTTAGGATGGCTGGGAAGGAAAAGGTTTCTCATGGGACACTAAATTAATTCTAATGACTAGGGAGATTTTTCATCCTTAATAAATGTGTACATGTCAGTATTTTAATTTGTTCTGCAAAAGGAAGACCAGACAAGTGATTTTCTTGGGCAGCTTTGCCTAAAATCCTATTATTTGACTTCAAGTATGTTTGAAAACCAGGGGGTTTTTCACATCCCAGCTACACAAGCATTGCAATAAAACTCTGGGGAGATACACACATATCCTTTCGGGATGTCTGTGTCTTCGCTGTTGCCGGGATCGTTCTCCAGGTGCTGTTTGATTTTGTCCTCCAAGCCCACAGCATCTGCTCCCTGGTACTGGTCGATCCGCACTTTGTTGCGGAAGAACAGGAACGTGGGGGTTGCCGAGATGTTGTTGGTGGCAGCCGTGCCCTGGCAGCAGAAGGGAGTCCCCATCAGGTCCGTCTCACCCGCCCCACTCAGAGCTATCCAGGCCCACTAAAAAATCCATCTATTTAATTTCTGCCTTTTTTTCTTCAAGAACTGCACCAACATTTGGCTGGAAAGGCTCTCTTTAATTCACACCAGTGCTGTGTGAATTAAAATATATACCTAACAGTATTATTTTAGCAGTAAGTATTTAGTCAATGTGCTTTTACAGTGCTCAAAGGAAGGGCAGCACAGCGGGCACCGCAGGAATATTTTTCAAGCAGGGATTTTGTTCTCCCAGCTTGGGAGAATTCAGTATTCGGGCTCTTTGTGAGGCACCGAGCGCAGCCAGAGCCACAGACAGCGCTCCGAGCGCCCTGCCTGCAGGGTTTGCCCTCCCACTCCCCATTCCCTGCCCCTTCCCCTCCGCTTCCCACTGCCAGCCCCTTCCCCCCGGCAGAAGGAGGATTTTGGGGCACCCACCTGGCACTGGTGCACATCCACCTCCAGGAACGTGGCCTGGGGGTATTTGTTACTCAGGGCGTTGAAGGCGGGTGCGATCCTCAGGCAAGGGCCGCACCTATGGAAAAAATGACACTTCCACTTAATTCCACTTTTATTTTCTTTGTCAATGCCTGCCCCAAAGGGAACCAGAACATTCCTGCTCTTCCCGATATCCCGGTGTAAAAATAACCTCCCTACCTGGCTGCCAGCTGGTGATACAATGAAAAATGACATTTAGGAATCTGCAATTTATTCTCTTTACTGGCAGCATTTTTACCACAGTCCTGCTCAATAAAGTGTTACAAAGGAGGGCAAAATCAGCAAAAGAATACTATTAACGAAAAAATTGTATCGTCTGTGTGACCTCCTGGGAGAAGATTGTATTTACACATAACTTAAGTATTTGATGGTCAAAATGTATCAAAGCTTCGGGGATCATAAAATTCTTCCCACAATAAACCCCATTTACACCTGTAACCAGTTATTCCCATATTTATTTGGCCCTGGGAGGACAGAGCTGGTTTCTTTTGATTTAACTGCATTGCCTTGGCTGAAAATGTGTCTTTTTTACTTATCCAGCGCCAGCAAAAGTGTAGGAAGTGCTCAGCTGCACCAATTCCTGTAAAAGGATATTCTCACTTGGAAAGAGAAACAAAAAGTGAAATCAAAAAAACCCGAAGTAGAAATTTGGNCCCAGAACTAAGAGGCAGCATCCAGACAATAACGAGGTGCCCTATGAAGCCCCAAAGCCCCTAGATTATCACTATTCTCCCTAATTTCACAGATCAACGGGAACAACTCAGTTGTTGAGGTTTCTTTGGTGACAAATTCATCCCGATTTCACCACAGTTGTACCTCCCTGCTGAGGAGGGCAACCGGGATTATCCACTCGTCCTGGGCAAACGGGGTGAGGATCCAGCCAAGTTTTATGGGGCCAAAAGATGTTTTCCCAAGTTTTCAGGTGTTTTAAGTGTTATGTAAAACACTAAAACCCTTGTTTCTATCAGTTTCCTGCTCTTTAACGGGGCTTTAAAGCAGCGCAGCCCCTGCTCCCTCAGCGCGCCCGAGGGCTGGCGGGTCCGCAGGGCAGCGGGCTCGGCGGGAAAAACGGGAATTTATGCCAGGAATCGGGAACACGGCGCTGATGCTGTGACTACCCTGCCGCGCTACGGAGTGTCCCTAGCGCTGCAAACCGCGCCCGGGAGCCGCGCTCGGCGCGTTCGCAGGAACCCACAACACAAACATGGGAACACCGGAGCCCTTCCCGGGAGCCTGAGGCGGGACCGCCGCGCGCGGAGCCGCGTCCCGCCCTCACTCACCCCCTCATGGTGAACTTCACCACGGCCAGGCGGGAGCCGGCGGCGCTCAGCTCGGGCTGGAACTCGGTGTCGTTGGCGATCACCTTCACGCCCGCCATGGCCGCGGGCCCCGGTGGCGGTGCCGGGTGCGATGTGCAGCGTCACGGCGGGCAGGACGCCCGGCATGCACCGCTGGGACGGGCGCAGGCGCGGCCGCCCGGCTCCGGTCCCGCCCGGCCGCCGCCCGCCATCTTGGGGCGGGGCGGGAGCGCCGCCATCTTGGGGCAGGGCAGCGAGGGACGCAGTGATGCCGCCGGCGGCCATTTTGGAAGCGGGCCGTGAGGGAGGGAGCGACGCCGCCGGCGGCCATTTTGGAAACGGGCAAGCGCGGGAATTCTGTGAGGGGAGAAGCGCCTTTAAATATTAACATTAAAAATTTAGTCGTAGTTTCGTCATTAACTCGCTTTTTAGTGACGTTATGGGAATGACGCTTCTCTCTCGGAGGCAGAACTCATGTCAATTTTTGTCAGCTTCCTTAAATTATGTTTTTTAGTAAAGTCAAGCTGTCGCTACGCTGACAAGAATTCTGAAAAAACGCTGAAGCAAAAAGGGGGGGAAATAAGAGACGAATAAATGCTTGTAGTAACCACAAAACCGAAATTAAATCCAGGACTTTCTCTGACCCCATTTGCAGCGTCATTCCTGACAGCTTCCCAACGTACTGTGCAACACAACATAATACACGTCACTTCGAGATGTCTCATATTTGCGCTCGTGTTTGCTCAACACAATGGATATCCCCAACATTCTGCTCCCGCCTGTTGTAATTTTGAAGCCTTACAGTAATCGCTAATTAATTAATTAAGTAAGCAAGCAAGTAATCACCGCTTGGCTGCGCGCCCTCAGCGGAACACGGCAGTTCCCGCGGCGGCGGTCTCTGCCGCCAAGTGCGGCGGCCGGGCTTTGCGGCAGTGTCGCGGGAGGCGGTGTCAGCTGGCCGCTGCCGCACCGAGCGCGGCGGGGCCGCGGCGCCCGGGACACGTGAGGGCCGGGCAGGGCACCGGGAGCGGGCCGGGCAGCGGGACCGAGCAGGTACGGCCCGGGACGGGGGCGGGAGAGCGGCTCGCTACGGTGGGAGGGGTGCGGTGGTCTCCCGGCCCTCCGCAGGCCCCCGCAGCATCCGCACCGGGAGTGCTGAGGGGGCTGCGGCACCGGGACCGGGACGCGGCATTGAGGGATCCAGAGACTCGGGTGGCCGGGAGCCCAAGGATTCGGGTGCCTAAGGACCCAGGAGCCCAGGACACCGGGACCGGCCCCACACTGTTAACGGGGCGGGATTGGGTTCGGAATTTCAAGTTTCACCTTTCCGAAACGCGCACCAGGTTATTAATGGATGGAGGTTTCCGTCTGTGCTAACGGAGCCTTCGCTGAGGAGAGGCTTCTCACACGGAGTTGATCCGCTCGCGGGGCTTAGATGCCTTTCAATACCAATTTTTTGCTACCTCGCAGTTTTATTTCCCTTTCCTGTGCCAGACACGGTGCTCTTGGCACCCAGGGACGGGATTCGGAGTTCTCCAGCTGCTGTGGATAACTGTCCTTTGTGATAGTTTGAAACAGGGAAAATTACTGTGGGTTTAGTGTGTCATCAAATTTAAGCCCCAGGAAAACCTGCAAGTGGCTTCCAAAGGTGTCAATTAACTCCAATCTCGTGTCCCAAATTAGCGTTTCCTCCTCTGTCTTGGTTTGGAACCTCCTGCATGTCCAGGGAAGGTGTTTTAATTGTCTTCTCCCTCCCTCAATGGTCCGTTTTCTCCATCTGTAATTCATAAATAGAAAGTATAATCTGTAATTAAATTTAAAATAATTAGATTTTTCTAAAATGCATAAACAGCCCATTCATAACCATTTTATACTATTTAACGCTATTTGGTGCTATTTAATAGTATTTTGAGGGCAGATTATTGAAGTGTCCATGCATATCCTGAGATTAATTCCTTACTTATAATGGAGATACAAGTGTTTGGGAAGAGCAGCTCCCGGCTTTTGCCATGCTCTGGTGTAGCAAAGGTGGGTTTACTTCTGTTTTAGCTCTTCCTCCCATGGATTTATTCTGTTTGGGAGCTTTTCTGGCTGTAGAAATCCATATTGTGGATTTCTGGGTAAAAAAATCCATATTCTGGATTTCCACAACTTGGAAAGGTGTTTGGTTGAGTCTTGGATTCAGTCTTTAATACCTTGTACTTGAAAAATCAGTTTAGTGGCTTTACTCAAATAGGAATTGATCCGGGATTATTAAATGTGCCTAAATCCCACCTTTAAGCAGAGCAGTTCAAAGAGTCACTGGATTATTCTGTCAGATTAACACATTATTTAACATCTTTTTGGGTTCATTTCCTCATTGAAATAATTGCTTTCTGTTAAAAAATTTTTAAAATCCTGTTTTTGGGAAGGTGTTTTCCCACATCCCTGCATTTGTTGTGTTTATTGTGCAATATTGTTACGTGTATTCCCATGTCCCTGCATTTATTGTATTTATAAGATTAGAATGATTTCTATGTTATTTATTTGTTATTATTTACAATGTTTTATGTTATAGAGAGAATTTAAAGTGAAGCAAAATAAATGCAAGGATGATGAGATAGATAGATAGATAGATAGATAGATAGATAGATAGATAGATAGATATGCGTGTATATCCCTATATACATGGAATAACAGAAACTCTGCTTTATTGTGTTTTGGGAAGAAAACCAGGATTTTGGCACTTGTGGAAGGGATAGAGACCCCATGGAGACAGAGAAGTATTAGCAGGAACAACTTTACTTGTGGCATCTCCATTTTCCACTTCCAAGTTCCCTTTTCTGCAGGAAATAGTGGGTTTTGGGGAGTTCCAAGTCGCTGGAAGGTGTGAATTGATGTGGAATGATTCCCTGCCCACTTTGGGGCCCGTTTGGCACTGGGACAGTGTTGATTTGCTCCTCTAGTTTGTCATCACTGATGTCAAAAAATGGAATTATTGATTGTTTTCAGACAAGAAGGGATTTTGGTGCTGGCAGGGGCTGCAGTCGGCGTTTGCCGGGGCTGAGCTCTGGAATCCAAATTCCTGGGGAATTAAAATGTGGTTTTTCCTGAAAAGGAAGTTTTTTATGAAGGTCTTGCGCTGCCACAGTCCAAAACTAGAAGGAAAGAGGTAGTTTTTCTTTTTCCTCTCTCTCCCAGAGCCTTGCTATGAGATACTCTGAGAACTGTGTTTGAAATGGGACTGTCAGGGGGTTGATAATGTGATTTTTCTGCATGGAAAATCTGGAATCCCTTAGGTTAGTTATGTGCTAATGCTCTTGGTATGTTGTAATATCCTCCTCTATGTTCCTTTTAAAAATTCCCTTTATTCAGAGTCGTGTGGGTTTGAAAGTGTTCAGAAGTAGCTTTCAATGCAGAAACATTAAATGCAGGATCTCAAGCAGTAATTCTGTGCCCCGGTAGGGGAGTTTCTGTATTTATTTAAAAATGCAGCTGTTTTTGACAGCCAGGTGACACAGGAGCACTGGGACTTGGTCCCTGAACTGGCAGCAGCAGGACAGCAGAGGAGTGGGAGGGGATTTTTGTGTTGCTTATTGGCGTTTTTCAGCTCTGGTTTAGTCATTCTTGGTTGGTTTCCTCACAAAAATTGGGTGGGTATTTCTGTTTGCTGGGGGTGTGTTTGTTCTTGTTGTTGATACTTGCATTTTGTTCTGTTGCATCTGCGTGCTTTATTCCTGCTTTTATCCCATCTTTACGATGATTTCCCTGCAAATCAAGCCTGCTTTAATTGTAGCTCTTTGTCACCGTGTTGTTTGAAATGCTGAATTAATTTTTTTTTCTGTGTTGTGATGGTCCAGACAGAGCGATTGATCCAGCATTGCATAACAATTAACACTGCAGGGCCAGGTGTGGCTGGCAGTGTGGAGAAAGACTGGATTTTTGGTCTCTATTGATCCTGATCATTAAATTAGAGCTCTTAATTAAATAGCTCTTAATGAAGACGGCCCAGTGGGCTGCCAGAAATGAGGTGCTTTACTGGGAAGGGCCATTTGGTGTGATATTACTGATTTTGTGGTGTGGATTTTGTGGAAACCCCGCAGTTGATCCCTGACTTGTCAGGAGCCTCCCGGGAGCCGTGTGTAATCCTTAGCCATTCATTATCCTGCCCTCGCTCCCTCCCTTCCCCCTTTTTTCCACAGACACGGTCGTGTTCCAGTTCTCTGGCTGCAGAGGGTGGCGGCATTCATCCAATGGAATAACAGTTCCTGTGGTTTTTACGTGGATGAGGGGTGACAGGAATTTCTTGGAATCCCCTGAGGCCCTGGCACGGGTTGTCCAGGGAAGCTGTGGATGCCCCATCCCTGGAAGTGTCCGAATTGGAGCGACCTGGGACACCTTCCACTCTCCCAGGTTGCTCCCAGCCCTGTCCAGCCTGCCCTTGGACACTTCCAGGATGGAGTGGGATGGACAGGGCTGGAAAACCTCCCCTTTATGTGGCAGGAGGATGCTGCTGGTTTGCCTGTTGGTTCTTGTAACCATCCCAGGGATACCTGCACTTATCCCAGTGGGAAGTGGAGTTGGGAACCTCACTCACATTCAGGCTGGCCTTTATTTTTATGTCATCATTCAGATTTGTTCCCTCTGAAGTGCTGTGAAACAGGTTTACAGACCTGTGGAAAATGCAAACATTGCTGGGTACCTCAAGGTAGAAGAATCTGTATGTAGCTATAATAAAAAAAAAAAACAGGAAAGCACACATATTTGAAAATATCTCTTCCATGAATCCTGCCTGTTTTGGTGTGTTCATGCTCCTCTAAATCAGAGCTCTGTCTCTGGTTTGAGCTGGGGTAAGTTCAGAGCCTAAACCTCCCCAGGATAATCCAAAAGGAGTGTTTGGTTATTTATTTAACACGACCTTTTCACTGATAAGAAAACCTCAGTTCTGAAAACATGGAAGTACTCAGCAAGCTGGGAATGTTGCTACCACAAACAGAGGGTTGTTGTGGGGTTTAAATCTTGTGCAAATTCAAGTGGGTTTTATTGCCACAACTTGAGTTTTTATTCCCAGTCGCTGAGACCATTTTGGCCCAGGGACAATTGAAATTCCGCTGTGTTTTTTGTGTCAATACGTTCGGAAGATCCGAAATGTTGCTGTAAAGATAGTGCTGGATCTATTTCCTGCTGGAGAGTGGCCAGGATCCAGTTTATCAGTGGATTATACAAGGTTGATTTCACCTGAGGCAGGATATTCCATATTCCAGCATGAATATCTGTGCAGCAGGGACATCATAACATCAGGGGTGTAAAAACAGCTTCAGCCTCAGGGCTTAAAACATTTTTTACTTCAAAATTACTCTGAAAAGAGGGATTTGGGCAAAAATCCCTGTGTGCACAGGGACGTGCTGTTTGACCCTATATGGGTAGGGAAAAGCCTATAAAATTTTGCAAGACGTGTAAGAAATCAAACTTGTGAATGTGTGTGTTTTTAAGGGACTGTTTGCGGAATGTTACTGAATTCCTGTGGGAAGGTGAGGGCATTCCCTGAGGAGAAGTGAGGGGATCCCTGACGAGTGACACACACAGGGATGTTTCTGTTGTACAGAACATTAATGAGGCCACTCCAGGCTCGTTTGCCGAGGTTTTGGGGGGCGAAGGATGTCCTGAGATGGGGATGGTCCTGGTGCTGAGTACTAATGCTGGTTTGGTTGGAATTCCAGGTGCGCAACGGCCAGGGACAGCCCGGGATGTTGCTGATGTTGGTTGTTTTGTTGGAATTCCAGACACACCACAGTCATAGCCTTGGGGGCAGGTTAGGGGGGGTTTTGGGGGATCCCTTCCCACCTCCTCCAGGTGGAATTTGCCCCCCCCACCCCCTTTTACTCCCCTCCCTCTTTCTTTGAAGGATAATATGTTGGATTTTGGGAGACTGCAGCCCTCCCCATGTAAATAAACAGCACCGTTGCCTCATACCTGGGGTGTCACTTCTGTCTGTCCGTCTGCTGCACCCCAGAACCTCCTGGGACCCCCCAGATGTGAGGGGAAAATGGCGGGAAAGATGAGGGGGAAAGGGCAGGAAGCATGAGGGGACAAAATGGCTGAGACAGGAGGGGACAAGATGGTAGAAACCTGAGGGGAAAAGATGGCAAAAGCGTGAGTAAAAAAGGGCAGGAAACATGAGGGGGAAAGATGGCAAAAGCATGAGTAAAAAAGGGTGGGAAACATGAGGGGATAGAATGGCAGAGATGGGAGGGGACGAGATGGTAGAAACATGAGGGGGAAAGATGGCAAAAATGTGAGCAAAAAAGGGCAGGAAGCATGAGGGGAAAAGATGGCAAAAGCATGAGTAAAAAAAAGGCAGGAAACATGAGGGGAAAAGATGGCAAAAATATGAACGAAAAAGGGCAGGAAGTGTGAGGGGAAAAGATGGCAAAAGCATGAGTAAAAAAAGGCAGGAAACATGAGGGGAAAAGATGGCAAAAATGTGAACGAAAAAGGGCGGGAAACGTGAGGGGAAAAGATGGCAAAAACGTGAGCGAAGAGAGTGGCCCAGGATGTTTTTAATTTGTTGTTTTGCTGGAATCGCAGGCGCTCCATGGCCATGGCCGGGAACAGCCTGGTGCTGCCCATCGTGCTGTGGGGCCGGCGCGCCCCCACCCACTGCGTGTCCTCCCTGCTGCTCGTGGATGACTCCGTCATCGTCACCGGCTGCCACGACGGGCAGATCTGCCTCTGGGACCTGGGTGCTGACCTGCAGGTAATGGATCCAGGATTCCCGTCGCCCTCAGCCTGTCCTCCCTCTCCCAGTGCTTGGGTGGCCGCTCCGCCCTTCCCGCACCGCTGTTCCCGGTTACCAAAAGACGTTTCAGCTCTGGCTTCGTTGCTGCTCCTGTGGGAAGTTTTTTTAACTCATTCCAGTTTCTTGGAGCTGCTCTAAACCAGTTGCTTTCTAGTTGAGCTGCTTAATTGTGCTGTGAAAAGGAATTCCTTCCCAATATCCCATGTGGCAGTGGGAAGCCATTCCGCCTTTTCCTGGCACTCCATTCCCTGTCCCCAGTCCCTCTCCAGCTCTCCTGGAGCCCCTTTTGGCACTGGAAGAGGCTCTGAGATCTCCCCTTATTTATGGATATACAGGAACTCAACTGGGGAAACCTCTTGACGTGCAACACAATTTTGTTCATTCAGCCAAACTCAGTTCAAATTGAATTGAGCCAAATTCAGCTCCTGGTTTGTAAATAAATTGAGAGGAATTTGCAAGATGCATTTTCCCCTCAAATTCTCATTCCTGTGTGAAGTAGAAAGTCTTGCAAGATGATCTATCCACTGCTGTGCTAATTAAATGTGTGTACACAAATTAATGGCTGTATAACACATGAAGTAGAAAGCTGGGATATGGATATTCTTGTCATTTGTGTGATTTTGACTTCCTGTTTTCTTTCCCTGATCCCAGATCAATCCCAGAGCTCTGCTCTTTGGTCATACAGCCTCAGTTACTTGTTTATCCAAGGCCTCAGCTTCCAGTGAAAAGCAATATATAGTGAGTGCATCAGAGAGTGGGTGAGTTTCTGAGCGTTTTTTGCTGTGCAGAGCTGAAATAATGGGAGTTTGTCCCCAGTTTATCCATATTTCAACACTGTGTTTGATTTTTATCCTCAAGAAAAAATTCCCCAGCAAATACATTTTATTTTTGACTGGTTTTATTTATTAATCGGAACAGCAGTTCAGTGGGAGAAGCAAGAAGGATTTCTTGTGCAATCGGTATCCAAATAGATAGAAATTTTTTTGTCCAGGACAGGTAGGGAATGATGTGCCTGAACAACCTTTTAGCAAGGAATTTGAGGGGGGAATTTAGAATTTCCACCTTGGACCAATTTCAGGGCTAAGTAATCTCTTCCCATTGGATTTGGAACCAAAATGTGTTTTCATTGGGCATTTATCTCTCTGATGGAAAGGAGAAAGCGCCTCACGGGTTCTGTTCTGATTAAATTTGAATATAAAGCTTTAAATTAAAAAGTACTGTAAATAGAGGGAATAGCTGCTCATTGGAACTCCTGCAGGTTCTGTAATCTATCCTCATAGGGAGCAGGAGGTTGTGTGGTTTCAGGAGGACTGGAAAGTCCAGTTGATTTTGAGTCTCTCTAAATACAATTGATGTAATCCCTAATAAATGGTTCAAATGCAGTTCCTCCCAGTGTAAGGGGTTTGTAAGTGCTTGGAAGCCTGGCCTATTTTCCATGTAGCGTTCCTGTGTTCCAGGGAGATGTGCCTGTGGGATGTGAACGACGGGAGGTGCATCGAGTTCACCAAACTGGCCTGTGCCCACACCGGCATCCAGGTGAGTCGTGGGAGGGATGGCAGAGCGGGAAGTGTCCTCCCTCAGGCGGCAGAGTGGATTGGGAAATACACTTGGGGTCCAAAGTGGAGGAGTCCCTGTCCCACGTGGGTTCTGACTTGTGTTTGTTCCCGTCTGTGTAGTTCTATCAGTTCACAGTTGGCACGCAGCGGGAAGGGAGGCTCCTGTGCCACGGGCATTACCCTGAAATTCTGGTCGTGGACGCAACCAGCCTTGAAGTGCTTTATTCTTTGATATCCAAGATCTCTCCTGACTGGATCAGCTCCATGACCATCATCCGGTCCAACAGGACACAAGGTGATTATTTCTCGTGGCAGGGACACCTTCCGCTAGCCCAGGCTGCTCCGAGCCCCATCCAGCCTGGCCTTGGACACTGCCAGGGATCCAGGGGCAGCCACAGCTTCCCCGGAATCCTGCTCCAGCTGGATCAGCTGGCACGGGCTGAAGTGTCACCTGAGCACAGACCTGGTTTGTTCTGCTCATTGTGTTAACTGGGTGGGCTTTAATTTCTGGCAGACAAGGGTCTTGTTCGGGTGTTCCCGTTGTGGAGACTGGAATTCCTGAGAGGGGAGCACTGAGGAGAAGATCCTGACTGAAGGACTTCTCTCTTGAGTTAAGGCTCAGCAACAGTTGTAGACTGGGCGGTCCCAAAACCCCGGTGTGGGAAAGCTCAGCTGTTATCCCCACAACAAATGAATGACTGCAACAACTGGGAATGAGCTCTGCTTTTAGTGCTTCCTGCTAATGCCTTTCATTTATTCCTTGTTCCGTGACCATCTTCGCCAATGAACATTCCATTTGGAAGCAAAGGCTCCAGGAATGCTTGGATCAGGTTTAAATTGATGCTCAGATATGCACAAGTGAGGAAGTCCTTGTGCCTCAGCCTCATTTTTGTGTTTCGCAGAGGACACCGTCGTGGCTGTGTCGGTGACTGGCATCCTGAAAGTCTGGATCATCACCTCGGAAGTCAGTCGGCTGCAGGTAGGCACAGGTTGCTGGATTAGTGACACTTCCTGGTGGGAAGGAGCGTTCTGTTCCTGATATTCTGCTGCTGCTATCCTTTTTCCTCTTTGCCAGTGGAAAATCAGCTTACTGAATTTTCCTTTACTGATTTAAGTTGCCATCAGAATTCTTAACCCTTCTCGGAGAACTGATTTCCAAATTAAGTGTAGGATTATCTCCAGTTTTTCCAAATCTGTTTTTTATTTGTACCGTGTAGTGATTTGGGTTAATATTTTGCTGAGCACACCATACCATTTTTAGGAATATTCATTATTCAGGATTATCCCCAGCTCCCTGTTATTTGGCATTTCCTGGATACAAATGAGTAAAAGTCTTAAAGGAGACTTGCCCCGGGTCTCTAACCTCTGGTAGATCAACCCTTCACAGAAACCTCTTGTAAAAGATGTTTTTCAACTAAGGAAAAATCACCTTCTATTTAGGAATGACATGGGAGTGGAATCTGCTTCCTTCCAGCTTCCTAACTGGCTGCGAGGTCAGCACCACTAATCTGTCCTGCTGGGGAATTTGGGAGACTTAAGTGCCCAAAGAGGACACCACGTGCTCCTGCAGATCTTCTTAGGAGGAGTAATGGAATAAAAACTGCTCTGAGTGTTCGGTTTTCCGTAGAGATCGGCCATCTGGCACCTTGAGCACTGCCCCAGCCCTTTTGCCACGGGCTCCGGCACGGTCCTGAGTTCAGTTTGAGCAGGAAGGAGTTGGTTTAGTGTTGGTTCTGTTTGGTTTAGGACACCACCCCGGTGTTTGAGGAGGAATCCAAGCCCATCTACTGCGAGAACTGCCAGAGCATTTCCTTCTGCGCCTTCACCCAGCGCTCGCTCCTGGTTGTGTGCTCCAAGTACTGGAGGGTAAGGCAGAGCCCCTGGATCCTCTCCCTCAGGAATCTCCATTAAACCGCATGAAAACATTTAGATGAAGATGCTCCAAGTGTCTCTTTAATGTACCTCTGTTATGTATTTAATGTGTTTCTGGATATTTAATCCAAACCTCTGCCTGCAGGTGCAGGTTCGGAACAAGATGATCCTTAAGGTCTTTTCCAACCCGAACCATTCCATGATTCTGTGATACTGAACCCAAAATCAGCTGCTGCCTGGGCATTTTAATGTGTAATTAATTGGTTAGTAACAACGGACTTCACTGTTTCCTCTCAGGTTTTTGATGCTGGAGATTATTCCCTCTTATGTTCAGTCCCCAGTGAAAACGAGCAGACCTGGACTGGTGGGGACTTTGTGGCAGCCGATAAAGTGATTGTGTGGACAGAGGATGGACAAAGTTTCATCTATAAATTGCCAGCCAGGTACTCAGCAAAGAAATACCCCATTTATTTAATTTTGGGTTAATTTGAATTGAACTGAGTTATTTGAAGAACTACTGAAACATTGATCCGGTAAGGAAAGGCATGTCAGTACAAAACTATAAAATTAATTCCAAATTGGGCATTGAAGAGGTTAAAACTTACAAGAGTAAAATTAAAGACTCCTCTTCTGACATCCTCACAGTGTGCAGACATGTTTGTTCTGGGCAGAGACAGTGTTTTATCTTGAATATTCCCACATAAATCATGTGGGAACTCCTTCCTCACCCTCTCATGATCAGAGCATGAGGATGGGAGCAACATCCATGTCCTGCTGTAGGAATCACTCTCTAAATGCAAGGAATTTTACTCTTTTCTTTGTTCTTACACCCAGCTGCCTCCCAGCCAGTGATTCGTTCCGCAGGGATGTGGGGAAAGCAGTGCAAAACTTGATTCCACCTTTATTGTACAGCGTGTTGGACAGAGCAGATAAACAGGTACATCTGTTTCTTCGGAGCTTTTCAATGGGCCGTGTGAGGTTTTGTCCTGCTTTTGAAAGGGAGGAAGCTTGGAGCTGAGCACGTGGTTTGTGCATGGTCTGAGGCTGTTCCTTATTTTTTGAACAGCTCCTGATATGTCCTCCGGTGACTCGGTTCTTCTGCGGCCAGAGAGAGTTTTCCTACAGGCTCTTAATCCAAGGAGACTCCTCAGGGAGACTGTGCATTTGGAGCGTGCCTGACACCCTTGACCAGCAGGAGGGTGCAAAAGGTACCTAATTAACAGCCAGATCTTGGTGGTTTCTGTGTGGTTTCACTGGCTAAAGCCCTGCTGGCTCTCCCACGGATCATGAAGTTGGGGTTTATTTGTAGGAGTTGTAGTAACTTCATTTTTTCACATATGCTGAAACTCTTAATTAGCTGTGTTCTTGTGGTGAATTCATTTCCAGTAGAGAATCCCAGAGCGGGTTGGGAGAGACCCAAAACATCCAATTCCAGCTCCCAACACCTCCCACTAGGCACAGTTGCTCAAATCCTCCCACCTCAGCCCTTCCTGATCTTCTCCCTCCTTTTCCCAGGCCTGCAAACAACCACCTCCATATCCCTGCAGGAAGCTTTTGACCAGCTGAGCCCTCGTCCCGCGGGCATCATCGACCAGCTGAGCATCGTTCCCAACGCGAGCGAGCCGCTGCGGGTGACGGCCAGCGTGTACATCCCGGCGCACGGGCGCCTGGTGTGCGGCCGCGAGGACGGCAGCATCGTCATCGTGCCGGCCACGCAGACGGCCATCGTGCAGCTGCTGCAGGGAGAGCACATGCTGCGCAGAGGTGCGGGGACCAGGCGGCAGCAGAAATCCTGTAAATCTGCTGTTCCCTTCTGTGCTGGGAATCCCTTAAGCTGTTGACCCAGGCAAGGTCAACTTGGGTGTTTCTCCGGGGGTTTTGAGATGCAGGAGCGAAGATAAGCCAAGGGAGCATCTCTTGTGTTCTCTGGAATTGCTCCTGGGTATTGCTGTGCCAGTGGAAATCTCCGTGGGAAAAACCTAGCAGGGTTCCTGGTGGGATCCACGTGTTGTGCTTGGGCTGATGTTGGATATGTGGGTTCCATATAACATTATCTTCGTAGTTTTGGGATCTGAGTTGCGGAACAAACACTCGCAAGTTGATTGATCTATTGAATTTCTGCTTTTCCTCTCTTTTTCTGTGCTTTTGCCCCTCTCCTCCCTCCTGCCAGGCTGGCCCCCTCACCGGACGCTCCGAGGCCACCGGAACAAGGTCACGTGTTTGCTGTACCCTCACCAGGTCTCCTCCCGCTACGACCAGAGGTACCTGATCTCAGGCGGGGTGGATTTCTCCGTCATCATCTGGGATATCTTCTCGGGAGAGATGAAACATATCTTCTGTGTGCACGGGGGAGAGATCACCCAGCTGCTTGTTCCACCAGAAAACTGCAGTGTGAGTTCTCTAGGATAACCTTTCCAGCACCTTGAGAATGGGAATGCAACATGGAATGCCAGAGATGTAGCACCGACCCAGCTCTTGCAAGAGCTTCTCTAAAAAGAGCTTGGTTATTCTGTGATTTATGGTTTGTTCCATCATGTTTTAATTGCATAAAGGATTGAGAAGAGGGGCTTTATTAAACCTGTTAAAAATAGGGTTTAGAGGCAATTTTACCTCTTGAAACCTAGCTGAATAAATAGAATTTAATGAACAGAGTGACATTGATTGAAAACTCTGGGGTTTGCTTAACAAAATGGGGTTTAATACCCATTTGCTCTTTATGATGTGCAAAGGATGGATTAAAGGGAATTTCTGGTCAGGGAATTCTGTTCCCAGTGACCTCAGTGAGTTTGAACATAGCTGGAGGTGCCTGTGTTTTGTTCATAAAAGATTTTTGGTCACCCTGCTCAGCCCAATGGGGGAAAGGTTTTTAATACCAGCTCTCTGCATTATGATGAAGCTTTTTCTCTTTTTTCCTTTATCAGGCAAGAGTCCAGCACTGTGTTTGCTCCGTTGCCAGTGATCACTCCGTGGGTCTGCTGAGTCTGAGGGAGAAGAAATGCATCATGCTGGCATCCCGCCACCTCTTCCCAATCCAAGTGATCAAGTGGAGGCCGTCTGATGACTACCTGGTGGTGGGATGCTCGGATGGCTCCGTGTACGTCTGGCAGATGGACACTGGTGAGCTCAGAGATGTTGATTAATCCATTTTTAATGGGTATAAATATAGATTTGCTTTTAGTGCTGTCGAGGCTGTGTCTGAGGGGAGAATTAAAACACTTTTGCACGTTTATATTTGGAACTTAACTCTCCAGGTGTTCCCCAGACCGGTGATCAGTACAGAATCACACTGGGGGGTTTTTGAACCTCAGGGAAATTTAGGGAAAATTCCATCCTTTTAGGAGTGTCAGTTCCGAGCCCAGCTGTTAAAACATGGGAAGTTACGCGTCACATCCAGGTCTTTTTGCCCCGTGCTCTTTGGGATGCTGAGCTGTGTGTCCGTCCCTCCCGCCGCTCCAGGGGCGCTGGACAGGTGCGTGATGGGGATCACGGCGGTGGAGATCCTGAACGCCTGCGATGAGGCCGTCCCGGCGGCCGTGGACGCGCTGAGCCACCCCGCCGTGAACCTGAAGCAGGCCATGACCCGCCGCAGCCTGGCCGCCCTCAAGAACGTGGCCCACCAGAAGCTCCAGACCCTGGCCACCAACCTGCTGGCCTCCGAGGCCTCGGATAAGGTGGGCGTGCTCCGGCTGGAGCCTGTATTTCCAGAAGGGATGAAATACGGGAACTTCCCATCACTGTAACCAGAAGGTTCCAGCCAGAGCTCTCCAGAAGCTAAACATGGTGGTTCCCCGGTTTATGCTGCTGTCCGTGATCCCACTGCAGTGTGTATCCTACTCTGTGGTTTTATTCAGGCTGAGTTACAGAGTCAGGAATCACGGAATGGTTTAGGCTGGAAAAGCCCTTTAAGATCAAGTCCAAGCATTCCCCAGCACTGCCAAGCTATTCCATATCCACTGTCCCATGTCCCCAAAGTGCTGCATCCACACGACTTTCAATCCCTCCACCCCTGCCCTGGGTTTGGACAGCCCTTTCCATGAGGAGTTGTTCCCGATATCCAGCCTGAGCCTCCCCTGGCACAGCTTGTGGCCAGCAGAGCGCAGCAGTGCTCCGTTCCCAGCTTCTCCCACTTAGCCCTTTCTTTTGCCTTCTGCTGTCACCTTGTGTTTGGAGAGAAATCTCCTGTAGTGAGAACATTCCTTAGAGCACCACCAGCTTGTTCCCATAAAAAGTGTGTGCTCAGGACTTCTGCTGCTGTTCCTGCTGCATCCAGGCAGAATCGGGAATGTTGCATTTGTACCTGCAGTGTTTTATGTGTGGGCTCCTCGTGCAGTGCAGGTGCTGGGAATGAAGGGGTTAGGGAGAGTAATGCTTAAAAACTTTTGTTAATGTTCTGATTCCCAGTCTCCTTTCTGACATTCTTCAGCTTTTATCCCCTAGCACCTTAATTCCCTCCCTCCTCCCTTTCTTCCCCCTTGGGAGGGAGGGAAGGAGGAAGACGGACTTAATTGGAACGACCAAGTGGTGCAGTAATTGCAGGTCTGGGTGAATCTGAGCAGCTTCTTTGGTGTATATTGATTCCATAGTTCACCCTCCAAATATGAAATATTTAATGTGTCTTAAGCTTAATAACAAAAGATTGGAGTTTTGCTGTTCCTTGGAATATAACTGTGATCTCGTAGGATTCAGGAGAAGGAAATGTGAACTTGTGTCTCGCCTGGAGAGCTCAGTTTATCCATAAAGATCTGTAAGCTGAACTTCTGTGGTTTGTGGGTGCGTTTCAAACTTGGCTCGTGCACAGCTTCCCTAATGGAAGTTTCAGTTTGCTCTCTTGTTTTCCCAGGGGAATTTACCGAAATACTCCCATAACTCCCTGATGGTTCAGGCCATCAAGACCAACCTCACAGACCCAGACATCCACGTGCTGTTCTTCGACGTGGAGGCCCTGATTATCCAGCTGCTGACGGAGGAGGCCTCCCGGCCCAACACCGCCCTCGTCTCTCCAGAGAATTTACAGAAAGCCTCCGGTGGCTCCGACAAGGGAGGCTCCTTCCTCACTGGCAAGCGAGCGGCCGTGCTCTTCCAGCAGGTCAAGGAAACCATCAAGGAGAACATCAAGGAGCACCTCCTCGATGATGAAGATGAGGATGAAGAGGCCCTGAGGCAGAGGAGAGAAGACGGCGACCCGGAATATCGCTCCAGCAAATCCAAGCCGCTGACTTTGTTGGAATATAATCTCACCATGGATACAGCCAAGCTCTTCATGTCCTGCCTGCACGCCTGGGGCCTGAACTCCGTGCTGGATGAGCTCTGCCTGGATCGCCTCGGCATGCTGAAGCCGCACTGCTCCGTGTCCTTCGGCCTCCTGTCCCGAGGCGGCCACATGTCTCTGATGCTCCCTGGCTACAATCAGCCCGTGGGCAAGGCGGCCTTCGAGGAGTTAGGCAGGAAAATGTCCGTGACGGAAGGCTTGGGGAAGGGCACGTACGGAGTGTCCCGGGCCGTCACCACGCAGCACCTGCTGTCCGTGATCTCCCTGGCCAACACGCTGATGAGCATGACCAACGCCACCTTCATCGGGGACCACATGAAGAAAGGCCCCACCAGGTACAACAAACACTCCTGTAACTTGGCAGTCTCCATTTCATGTAGCCTTGGATTTGGGGTGGTTTTACCTTGTGGTGGATGGAATGGCTCCCAAAGCCTTTGGGGCTGGAGCTGATGTCTCTCTCCGTGGGTATTTCGTGTTTAGGCCGCCCAGGCCGGGCACCCCTGAGATGGCCAAGGTGAAGCCGCCCCCTCCGATGTCCAGCCACGTGGCACAAGGGCAAATCAAACAAGGTAAAAACCACTTCCTTTGCAGCCCTTGGGTCTGTTCTTCCAGCTCTTTACACCAAATTTAATGCCTTATTATCAAGAGAGAAAATTATTGCATGGGAGGAAAAAGTAGTGTAGTATTGTAATGTTAATCTAGGTGAAATTGTTGAGGATTCGGACCTGTTTAATAATCAATACAAGATGATGGCGTTGCCGTGAAATCATTCCCTGACCAGGAACTTTTGCCTGTTTCAAGTGCTCCCAAACATTCTGGTGTTGTGAAGGCTTGAAGCCTGTAACTAAGGGGTCTACAGACTCATCCCAGAGTGTTTCTGTGGGAATGATCCAGCTTGGTGCCAGGATCACTCCTTGGCTGGTTGGAGCTCCTTACATTGGAAGAGCATGAGCAGCGCCAGCAAAACCAGGCAAAAAGCTCTGGAGTGAAGCTTTAGTTTCGGTCTGGGGTGGGTTTGTGCATCTGTAATTTATATTTTTCCTAAATTCAGCAGCTTTTTTTGCTGTACCTTCTCCAAGTGGGGTGGGAAGGGATTTACTGCAGCCTCCCACGTGCCGTTGGTGTGGAAGGCCTGGAAAAAGGAGCTTGGCTGCAGATGTCCCCCCTGTGACAAAAGCAGACAGCCCATTCCAAAGACAATGCTCCATCCACTCGGGAGCTTGATCCCATTGTTGTTCCACAACGGAACAGCAGGGAGGGATTAATGGGAGGATGCTTGTGCAGGACATCTGGGCTGGGGTGAGGGCATGTGCGGGCCAGGAGCTCTGCAGAGCTTTCCGTGGGACCACAGCAGAGCCATGGAGCGTTCGCGGCTGCAAAGGGCTGGGAGCTGCCTGCAGATCACACTTACCTGAGAAATGATGGTCCTGAAGGGCTCTGCAGGGCTGGGTGTGCCCCTGGGGGCGTGGGGAGCGCTGGGCACTGTGGGCCCGTTCCTGGTTGGATCTGATCATCTCCCAGGTCTTTTCCGGCCTTAACAACTTGGTGGCACGGGAGTTTCCGAAATACGTGTCCCAGGTACCATTTTGGGTTCCAGGCCGGAGTTTGTGTTCTTCTCCTTTAGGCTTTTTGGCAGTTCTGTGGTAAAAAGTGACATTTTTTTTTGCCTAGAGGCCCATGTAAAATGAACTTAAATTCCACCCAACCCTCAGGAATTCATTCTGGACATCTTGGAGTGACAGATGGGGCAGCTCAGGCTGGTTAAGGGTTATTTTTTTGGCTTTTAATGCATAGTACAAATTCCAAATCTATGGAAATTATGGGAAAGGCACGAGAAGAAGCAGCAAAATTCCTGGGTTTCAACCAATTCACAGTCAACCATGAAGTCAAACCAAACCCACCTGCCTAAAGAGATATTTAAAATCACTTGATTTAGATGTCTGTTGATCTTTTCAAAACATCCCAGTTTCTCTTACTGTCTCCATGTTCCTCTGCAGCTGCATGTCTGCCTCTTCCTTCTTGGAAAACCTGGAATTCTCATTAAGTTGAATATTATTTTGAGTTGAATATTGTTTTGAAGCTCAGTGTTCTTTTTAAGTTGAATATTTAAGTTGAAGATCATCACAGTTTGCTCTTGTTTTCCATTCTGCAGTGATACTAACCCGTTTTTCTGCTGCCGCTCTCCTCACTTCCCTCTTTTTTTCTCTCTTTTATTTCTTCTTCTTTCCTCTGCAAGTTGCTCCTGCTGCTGCTTCCAGCACGGAATCTGGGCACTCTGACACTTCTGCTTTCCATTCCTGTTTCTTAGTCAACGAAGGTATTCCTTCCTCACTTTTCTACTTATCCTTTACTGCCAGCTAAAATCCTTTCTCATTGTTATTTTCATTTGATTTCTGAAAGGAATTCTTCTTTGCCAGTGGGGTACCTGGGGTTGGGTTCCCTGTTGGCTTTTAACAAAAAAAAAAAAGCAGTTTCACACCACTTAAATCGGATTTTTGGTGTTGGTGAAGATTTGAGTGTAATATTGGATATAATGTTTGGCATACCTTAAATGTAATATGGAGTATTTCACAAGCATTTTTACACACTGTGTTGTTTGAGCTCTGTGTATTTCCCTCCTGGTTTTACCTGCACAGCACTGCAGACCTGTAGTAGGAATTCACCTGGAGTAAGTGTGTTAAAATAAAGATTCAGGTAGAAAAATAAGGAGAGCAGGCAACCTGTGCTTGGGTATATTTGCACAGCTTTAAATCAGGACAGAAAACCCCGTGTGATCCTTGAAGGGGTAGTTCCTGTGAGTTTGCTGTGATTTATGTATGAAATGTCACCCTAAATAAAGTTACCTGAACGTGAGATGTGTTTATTGCTCGTGCTCCCGCTGTGTTTCCCCAGGCTGGAGCCAGCTGGCTGCCATGCACTGCGTGATGCTCCCGGACCTGCTGGGGCTGGAGAAGTTCCGGCCTCCTCTCCTGGAGATGCTGGCACGCCGGTGGCAGGATCGGTGCCTGGAGGTGAGTTCAGCCTTCATATTTTGGGATTGACGTGGTCTGCCGGCGATTCGATTCCCCCTTCCTATAAAAAACCCCCCGTAATGCTTTTCCAGCACAGATCCTGCAGTCTTTATTTGTGATTCAGGAATACTTTCTAGTTAAACCCTGGTTTAAGCCTGCCAAGGGTTACATTTAGCTCTCTGTTTGCGGGTTTGTGGCCCTCTGGGATGTGTTTTTCCGCGGCCGGTTGGATGAAGCCCTGAATGTTGTTGCCCCGCAGGTGCGGGAGGCGGCGCAGGCGCTGCTGCTGGCCGAGCTGCGCCGCATCGAGCAGGCGGGGCGCAAGGAGACCATCGACGCCTGGGCTCCCTACCTGCCCCAGTACATGGACAGCGTCATCTCCCGTAAGGAGCGCCCGGGAACGGCCCCCTCACCCGGGAAACCGCGGGGAAAGGGCCGCGGAGCCCCACATTCCCAGTAATCCGCCCGGGCCCGGCTCCGTCAGCCCAGAGCGGCTCCTGCAGCGGGGGTCCCCGGCCTCAGATATTCCTCCCAGTGAGAGCACCTCGAGGTGCTCATCTTCCCTAAAATGAGCTTTTTCGCCCTGAAAGTGGGGTTTCTGTTCAGAGATCTCTGTTAAACACCACCTGATGTTAGGCTCTCTAATCACGGTGTTGAGTCTAAAGGGAATGCAGGAGTTCCGTGGATGTCGGGGTGTTTTGAATTCCTCTGAGCTCAGTTGGACTGGAAACCTTTCCACTGGGTTCAAACTAGCAAACTGGGATTAAGTTTTTGTGGTGAGTGTTGAAACTCTTGGAATTAAGGATACAGAGGTGGAGGAATTGAAGGGAATAAGAATTATTTGGGATATAACAGACATATGAAAAGCCTCATTTTCTGCTAGAAGGAGAGGGAGGAGAATAGGAAAGATAAAGAAATATTCCTTTTTTCCTACATCCCTCACTCCTCCCAATTCTGCCGTTTGATATTGGGGCATAAATTATTAATAACAAATTACAAAATATTGATACAGGAGCAAAAATCAGCCCATTTTTGGGTCCAGCAGATTCAAATCAGTGTCAGCTTCTGCAAATGCAATTCTCCTTTGGAAGAGATTCCTCTGAATAACAAATTCCTGTTTTAGTTTGCTTATTCCTAGCTTTACCGTGGTCAGTGTAAATATTCCTTACCATGCAGTGGGGGCCCCGCCCCTTGGTGTGGGGACAGGTATTTCCGGTGTATCCCGGACTCGTGGCTGTTCTGCAGCAGCTGGAATGTGGCTCCTGTTTAATGGGAAGCCGGAGGTTACCCGGCTGCGACCTTTGTGTGCGTGCGGCCGCGGCAGCCCGGGAGCGGCCGGCATCGACCGAGCCGCGGGGAGCCGATCGATGGCAGGCAGGGCAGCCTCTGCACAAAGCTCCTTTCTGCCCAAAAATTGGCTGGGGGGGCCTCCTGCTTCCCGTGTGCCTGAAATCCTGTTAGTTCAGGTGGATCGGGGTCTGTTTTGGAGGGGAGATCTGCAGTGTGGCAGCACAAAATGGGAGGTGTTTAATGGTTATCCGGAGTGCTCTGGGCTGGAACGGGCAGGGACGTCTCCCACCTGACCAGGTTGTTCCAAGGCCCGTCTAGACTGGCCTGGGACACTTCCAGGAATGGGGAACAATCCGTGCTAGCCCTGGAAAGCCAAATAAATACCAAATTTTGCTGTTTCTAGATGAGGTTGAGCATCTTGTGCGAGGTTGGAGTTGAAGGAGCCCAAAGCAAGGCAGGACCTGAAGGAATGAAATGAAGTTTAGCTGCTGCAGGAAACAGGGAATAGTTTCCCCAAATCCCTGATTTTGGGGTGTTGGGTTGTTCCCTCCAGCTGGAGTGACCACAGAAGCCCTTCAGACTGGGACTGCCACCCCGGATCCCTCAGGAACGGAAGCCAAAGTCCAGGAGGAGGAGCACGACCTGGTTGATGATGACATCACAGCAGGTGAGCATTCAGATCGTTCATATCAGCAAGATAATTAATATGTCTCTATTTTAATACCTTTGGAGCTCTTAAATCTGCCCACAACCAACATTAGTTCTTCAAAAACAAAGACTTTCTGTGATTGTTTATAATTCCTTATAACTGTTCCTTAAATAATTTGCTCTGGAGGAAGATCTGATTTAAGGGTGCTGCATCCTGAATTTTGGCTTCAGTGGGATACAATTAGGTTTGTATTGGGAGAATAGAGGGAAAAATAAGAATTTTGAGACAATTTCACCTCAGCTTCTTTCTCTGATGGTGCCATTAAGACCAGAATTTATTGATGGCATTGCTGGTGTGTGGTGCTCAACAGGAGCACCACAATAATTCGCACATGGACAGCAGCGTTTTTTCCCAGTTGGGCATAAATTCTCCTGGCTCCAGTGGTCAGAATTTGGGAATTTGGTTAATTGGCTTATTCAGAGTATATTTAGAATTGCTTTTCATTGTGTAATTTGTAGACTTTCTGATTTTGGTTCCACCTAACTAAAGTGATATAAAATTAATTCCAAAGTGATTTATTATTTGTTCTATGTGTTACTACAATTCTTTTACTTGAAGAAATCAGATATTTCAGGAGAAAATATTGCAACAAACGGCAAGTGCTTTTTAAATTTTAGTTTCTCCTGCTGACCTTTTGGTAGTATTAATTTTTAATAATGCTGAGTTCCGCGGCTCCTTTGGAAGTTTCTCTTCCTTGCTGCCGGAGGGATTGGAAGGGGGAGCAGCAGGTGCTGTTTCCCGTTGCGTCCCTCCTGTTTTCCAGCCCCGGAAAATTCGGGCTGGATTGGAGCTCCACAACAAATGGCACCATCTGGCAGCCCCGGCGGAGAAGCCCCTGGCCCCCCGTTCCACACAAAATTCCTGCTGGGTTTCCTTTAAGGAGGTTCCACTGGAGCCAAGCACCTCCCAAAAGCTGTCACAGGCAGTTTTGTGTCCCCCAAACCCAGCTGGGAGAGGGGGAAAAGCTTTTAATTTGTATTTGGCCACTCACCGGAACCCATCCACCGCATCACAGGACTATTGTGTGACATTCCCGAAAAAAGTGAGTGTTTGTCATCCAAAACTTGGTCCCTTTCAGATGCTAATCGGGAAAATGCAGAGCGGCTCCTCCCTCTGCTTGGTCCTGTTACAATTGCAAAGGGAATGTGAGTGCAGGGACACGGGTATTTAACATGGGAGAATCGGGCTTTAAGGGAGTTTTTGGGTGTACCAACAGGAATTCTGAATTTGGGGGGGTGTCTATGAGGTAATTGTGTCCAGATTAACAGAGAGTTTGAGTTGCTGCTGTTTGCAGGCCACTGCTTATGGGAAAGCCTGAAGTCACGAGGCACACACGCTCTGTTCCTTTTTCCTTTTTGAAGGAATATGGCTCAGGAAAAGGGGGTTTTCCAGCACAGCCTGTGCTGGGAAGCTGTGGGCATCTGCCAGGGAAGCAGATGGCTCCCAGTAAGCCCCATTCAGCTCCACGAGGGGTTTGGGGCTGGACATCTGTGGGATCGGCATCTGCTGCTCGGGATATTCGTTAGGGAAGTTCCCAACCCCACAGAACCCGTGTGGAGCTGGTTTCCAATTAAGGGAGAAGCGTTGGAGCGGAGCTGGGAGCCGTGGGCTGCCCGGCTCCGTGCTCAGCCCGGCAGCTGCCCCATCCCTGGGAGTGTTCCAGGCCAGGCTGCAGCAGCCTGGTCCGGGGGAAGGCTCCCTGCCTGTGGAAGGCAGTGGAACTCTGAAAAATTCCTATTTCCTTGGGAAAAGTGGTGTTTCTTTGTCCCGAAACCATTTTTGCTGTGATTTGACTCTGCTGGCTCAGGGCCATGGGGCAGGAACGCTCCGGTGGGGTGGTTTCCTGAGCTCCAGGACTGCTGGCATTGAAAGCTTCCCTGGCTTCACGCATTTTCCTTTTGGGATCTCGCAGTGGGGTCGTGATGTTAAAGTGCATGGCGGGAACGTGCTCCTGCCTTGTCCTTCAGGTCCCCGAGGCAGGTGCCGTGGATTCCTGCAGGCTCCGGGAGCGGGAAGGGAAGGGAAGGAGAGCTCCTGACTGAACTACGCAGGTTTGAAAACATCTCACGGGTCCTTACTAAAGGACAAACTGATGAATCAGTTCCGTTAAAACACTTTTTAAATGGTGTTTCTTGGTTTGTGGGCCCATCTTTGTGGGTAAGTTATTGTAGGTAAATTGATGCCAACAGCTCCAGAGCTCCAAAATCCCATTCCTGCACATGAAAAATCTGGTGGAAGTTTAAATTAAAAAAAAAAAGCCTTATTTTACTGGAAATTGCTTTTTTGTTTTTGGCTTTTTGGCTGTGAGTTGGGCTGTAACTACTCGAAATTAAATCTGGCTCATCACTGTTTGCTCCAAGTGATCCTATTGGGAAGTTGTCACTAAAGTTTAAATCCAGTTTATTTAAGTGTTAAAGATCATTGATCTAAAGGCTCTTTATATTGAGACCCTGTTAGCAATAACCAGATCTTTAAAAAATTGAGATTATCATCCCTTGAATGTTCCCTCTGAGGGAAATGTTGATGGATGAACCCAGTGCTTTAAAACCCGGGTAAAAGGTGCCTGATACTCCCCGTCTGAGCAGCACAGAATCCATTTTGTCTCTGCCTGTTTCCCTGGAAAAGGCTGCAGCATCCTCACCCATTTTGTGTTCCCAGATGCTGCAGCACTGTGAAATATTCCCTCGTAAAAGGGAGGAGGAAATTCCGGTAAACTGCAAGAGATGGGAATGACTGCAAGAACACTCATTTTATGTGTGGAAAAGCACATTTTCTACCTGCAGTTAAATTAAGTTGTAATTTCTAATGCGTGACAACTCCCAGCACTTAACAAGCTCTGCCACTGAATTCTTCCCAATTAAGAATTCCAGATATTCCAGAGCACTGATTGTCTTGACACCGTTTGTATTAGAAATGAGTAATTGGCACTGAATAATTATGGCAAACGTAGTATTTTTAAGAGGATTTAATAAGCTGTTAATAAGGATTAATAATTAATTAGTAAGAAATTCATTGCCACATTCCAGATCTTTCTAGATAAAGGGAGGACTCCAGAAAAACCAGTCCAAATCTGGATTTCCCATTTGGAATTAGGCTGATGTTTTTATTCCGAGGAACCGAAGAGTAAAAGCAATTGAAATTGGGGTCATTCAAAATCCCTTCCAGCCCATTCTGTGATTCCGTGACCCTGGGGCACGTGGGGCCCTACAAACATCTCCAAGTCCAGGTGTGGAGGTTTTTTGGGAATTGTTGGTGTCACATCTGTGGGCTGGGAGCACGCGGCACTCGGAGCTTCCCGCAGGTTGGTTTGAGCTCCCTGGGAATTCCTGGATGTCAGAATTCCCAGGCACGGCTGGTGGGAGGTACAGGGAAGGACTCCTTAACTTCCCACATTTCCGTGTGTCTCCAGGGTGGGCTGCCATGGAGGAATCCCCAAAATTCCTCTTGGCGTCAGCCCCTCCAGGCAGGAATTCCAGCTCCCTTTCCAGGCTCCCAAGATCCCTTCTCCTCTGGGCCAGCTGAGGGAGCTGTGGATGTAGGAACGGCCCCACTTCCAAGCGATCCAGAGACTTTCAGTAACAGGAGGTTGGTGATGAGTAACCACAGGTTTTATAAAATACTTTCCTGTTCTCCTGCATTTTCCTTGTGGTCCTTGTCACTGGGATTTCTTGATAATATTTGCACTTCTGATTTATTTGGAAAGAGTCCTCAGGACTCTCTGTGTGTTGAGCAAATTATTTTATCCATTTGAAATCTCTGTTCCCAGTATTTGTGTATTTCCAGGTGTCATTTTGTGCGACGCCGTGAGTAAATCCCGGCGCTGAGCCTGGTGTAAGTGTTGTGTAGCTACACCCCTGAGCTGGCCTGGGCTGGCCCCAGGCGGTTCTCCGGGGCTCTCTGGCTGGGCAGAGCAGGGCTGGACATGGATTTGGTGGATCAGGAGCCCCGTGGGTTGGAGTTCAGGTTTGACTCCTGGCTGTGTCCCCAGCTCCTGCAGCGGGGGAGCACCCCCAGCTTGCACCTGCCGGCAGATACGGAGTGCCCCTCTCCTCAAACCGCCTTCACTCAAATCCATTGATTCCCGTGCCACTTAAACCTGGAGAACTTACTCGGGCTTTAATCCTTTTATTGTAAGCTCGGCTGAAATTCATTTTCCCCGAGAAGTGTGCAAAGCCAATTAACGGGAGCTCGGGAGTTGGGGAGCGGAGTGCTCCAAAGTGTTAAACGCAGCCTGACCCTGCGGCCGCGCTCCCGCCCGAGCGATCGATGTCCCGCAGCCTCCGGAACCATGGAAATTTGGGAACGTTTCACCCCGTTTCCAACCTTCGCCAGCCTGCTTCCAGCACCTGTGGGACCTTAATGCTTAGGAATGGAGATATCTGGCAATATTTAGGATTATTTTGCCTTGGGTGCCATCAGTTCGTCCTAACCCAAAACTGGGATTTTTCCAACTAAAATCCCGATGGTTTTTGTCCTTCTGGCACCGCAGCTTCTGTTTTCCACACAGACCTATTGGAGGTTATTAATTTTCTCCCTGTGATAGGGTGATCAAGCGTCCTGTCAGGAAAATGGATCTGTGTGTCAGCCCTTGCCGTGATTAAATGGAGATGTGGCGCGGGGAGAAAATACCAAGTTTTCATGGCCAAATGAAAGGGCTCCTCATCCAGGTGTTATTCCAGTGGAAATTCGGCCTGGCAGTTCAGTTGGGGGAAATCATTCCCATTAATTGGGGGCTTCCCCTAGTAATTAAAAGAAAAAAGTTAAAAATATTAAGGAGTTTTTGCCCCCCTCTATTTAAGCAGGTTTTTCTCCCATCTGGAGGTTTCCAGGGGGATGGTTGGGATTTTGCTGTATTTAAGGGGTTTGGTTGGTTAGGTTTTAATTTCTTGGAGTTTTGGCAGGTTTTGGGGCTTTTGGGGGTCATTTTCTTTTTGAGGCAGAAAATCTTCTGCTGTAGCTGTGAGGATTAAACTGTCACATTCCAGATTGCTGATGGAACACTATGGATCTTTCCCACCCTGTCCTGGTTGGAATTCCTCATGGGGTTAACAAAGGGTGATGTCCCAGACACCTGGGGGCTGGAGGCACAGGGGGAGCAGCAGGAAGGAGCTCAGCTCCTGCTCCCCAGCGCAGGCCTGGGAGCTTTTCCGTTGGAAAACAGTGGATGAGGGTCAGATGGAGATGGAGCCCGTGGATTCCCAGTAGGATTTCTTTTGCCACTCCAGGTTGATGCATGAAAATGCTGTCCATACAGATTCTGTGCCCAGAGAGCTTGTGGGTTCCCCATCTCTGCAAGTGTCCAAAGCCAGTGCTTGGAGCAGCCTGGGCTAGTGGAAGGTGTCCCTGCCATGGCAGGGGGCAGAATGGGATGATCCTTAAAATCCCTTGCACCCCGAACCATTCCGTGATTCTGGAGCTCTCTGAGCCTGTCGTGTGAAGGGTGCTCCCTCCCCAGTGCTCCCTGCGGGACGCAGCGAAGGGTTAACCCGGCCGGCGTTGCTGCAGTCCGTGGCTGGGGGGTGTTTAATTTCCTCCTGGAAGCAGCACACGTGTTGGCTTTTCCTTTCTGGGGGCCGGAGCGCGGCGCGGGCCGGGGTCAGCGCCCGGGCTATTGATCCGCATCCCGCGGCCCCGCTCCAGCATCTGCTGCGCTCCCGACCCCGCAGCGCTCGGAGCCACGGCCGGGACCCGGTGAAACGGGATAAATCCGTCCTGCAGCGCCGCTCGGTGCCCGTTCCTCCCGGCCTCGGGTGTCCCGGCACCCGCAGCGGGCTGGGGGCTGCGGCTGTGCCATCCCAGGGAGCACGGGCCGCCGTGGGGGGTGACATCCAGCGGGACACACGCACGGGGTGGTGGGAGCCTGGCAGGAACGGCTGCTGGGCAGTTCCAGCCATTCCCTTCTCTGCTTTGTTCCAGCCCGTTTTCATCCTTCTTCCTCCGAAGGCAGTTGCTATTGATTTTTTTCCCTTTTTCTCCCTCCCTTCCCATTGTTAAGCTTTCCCTTGTTTTTCTCTCCCTTTTGGCTGGGGGGGTTGCCTGACCACAGCTCCTAAAATGTGGTGAACTTCCATGCTTTCCTCTGGAGCCCCACGGATGTCATTAACAGAGGTCCCCTGTGCTTCGTTAAGCCACCCTTCGTTAATCCACGAGCCTCATCCCGTGTCGGGTGATGCCTCCCAGCTCCTCGGCAAACAGCGCTTGGGAAGGATTAAAACTTCCTTATTTTTTTGGAACAAATGGTGGGGAATTTCCCCGGATGCTGGGAATTAATATCTAGGTGAGAGTGGACTTTATTTGTCAGAACAAATGGCTGCGGTTTCATTCCAGTAATTCCTTCTAAGATTTTGGGATTTTACTCCGAATGAAAAAACCTCCTGTGCTTAGTGGAATTCAGAATGCCTGGACTATGTTAAACTAATAACACATATTTCACTTTCATGTACGATTCACAATTACGGTTTTGTCCCGTTGTTACAATTCCATGTATGACATTTTACTGTGTGAAAATACCAGTTTGGTTTAGTGGTGTTTGCTGTTACCCTGAAATTCAATAGGGAGCTGGATGTGGTGATGGATCCTGTATCAAAAAGATGCTTTTATATCACACATAATGCAAAGAACTTACCCTGAAAAAAATCCATCTTTTAAAAACAAAAAAAATTGCAACTTGTTAATTTAAAGTGAACAAGAAGCAACCCAAAAATCACTAGATAAACATAGAATTCCATGGATCTTTTATCGCTGAGCAGAAAAACCAGGGAATTAGGGAGTTTTCTGGTGACTTTTTTCCCCATGAGTTCTTGGCAGGTTTTGAAGGGATATTTCGACTTGTTTGGAGGTTTTCAGAGGAATCATCTCCATGCCTGACCATCCTGCTGCTCCCAAAGACACGATTCACGTGCTTTATTTCTCAGTTTTCTCTGGGAAATGCTGTTTGGAATATTAAAAGCCCCCCTCCTCTGGACTTTTCTCCCGACTCCAGGCTGCCTCTCCGGCCTCCTGCAGCCCAAGAAGGTGTCCACGTCCTACGAGGAGAGGCGCAAACAGGCCACGGCCATCGTGCTGCTGGGCGTCATCGGCGCCGAGTTCGGGGCCGAGATCGAGCCGCCCAAGCTCCTCACGCGGCCCCGCAGCTCCAGCCAGATTCCCGAGGGATTCGGCCTCACCAGCGGGGGATCCAACTATTCCCTGGCCAGGCACACGTGTGAGTACCCCTAGGCCTCTCTCTCAGCTCTCCAAATTTCTGTCTCTCTGTGGACAACCAGGGAAAAAAAATCATCCAGAAAGGGTCACAATCAAGTTAAATCCTATTCTTGGAGTCCATCATTTGGATTTAGTTGGATCTTGACCGGAGTTCTCAGTGTCTCATTCCTGCCTGGGCTATTGATTTTTCCCGAGCAAATAATTTCATTTTTTAAAATCCATTGGCAAACTGGGGATAACAAGGCTGCCTGGAGCCGTGTGCTCGGAGAGATTCCGCAAGGAAAGACATTTTGGGAATCCAGGGGCTTCTGTGCAGTGAAAATAAGTGATAAATTTCCGTATTTGGGCACATCTGGGTTAATAAAGCGATATGAGGAGCACATGTGCCAACGCAGAACGGAACACCTGGAATAAAATTCTATTTTAATACCAGTTTATGTAGGAACGGCACTCCCTGGGCTCCGGGGCTGCCTGAGGAATTGTGTCCAGCGAGTCACACGTGAATTCTTGTCCCAGGGAGCTCTGGCTTTGATGCTTTAATGACTTTTTATGGCTGAATATTAACGGGAAGCAGCAAATCCGCGGGTCCAGGGATGCGCATCATCCCAGGATATTCCAGCCCCGCTGTGCCGAGCTTTTCCAGGGCTAATTACCTCGTTGCTGCGTCGACTCTAATGTGACATGTTTATTGCCCTAACGAACAACTCATTAGCGCCGGGATGTTTTTGTCAATATTAATTCCTTCTTTTAAGCCGAGGCAAAGCTTTAAACAAAGATGTCCCGGCCGGGGACCCACCGGCACCGGGACTTTGGGTCGGTCCAGCTGTTGGTGGTGTCAGCGGCAGGATGCTGAGGGGGAAGGGAGGAATATTTCATCGGAGTAATGCTTGAGGAGGCACGTTTTTAATAAGGTTTTGGTTTTGAGGCATAAAATCGACCTTCCGTGGCATGACAAGAAGGAATTTTGGGGCTTGTTTCGCACAGGTCGGGATTGGTTGGTGTGAATCCACTGGAAAAAAGTGTCTGTTGGCTTTTCCCAGTCCTAAAAACAACAGGAGGCTTGTTTAATAAACAAAACAAGCAACTTGTTGAGGACAGTTCAAGAAAAACCTGATAAAATCAGTAATTATCTTTACCACAAGGAACGTTATTGAGGGGTAATAAATAATGATGGAGAGATTATGATAAATTATTGGGAAGCCTGGCTTGGTTTAGCCCTCCTCCGTTTATGTGTACATAATTAGTTTTTTTTCAAAGTAGGCTGTTAAATGAAATATTAATAAGTATTTCCAAAAGGTGCAGAACCTGGGTGGGGATTCAGGATTGGTGATGTTGTTTGGGATGTTTCTCTCCCCTTCCCTCTTAAGCTCTATTTCTCAGAAATACTTAGGCATGTATTTTATCCCCCAAAATCCATTTACTGCTACGTCTTACGTAGTGAAAATACTGTGTTTGAGCGTCAGCAGCGGCACAGAGAGGTTGTGGAAGCGTCCAAGGGCAGGTTGGACAGGGCTCGGAGCAACCTGGCCTAGAGGAAGGCGTCCCTGCCCACGGCAGGGGTGGCACCGGGTGTCTTGAAGGTGCCTCCGAGCCCAGCCGCCGAGGGGCCGAGGCAGCCCCGCTGCCGCAGCCGCTCTGACGCCGCCCCGCTCTCCCTCCGCCCAGGCAAGGCGCTGACGTTCCTGCTGCTGCAGCCGCCCAGCGCGCGGCTCCCGGCGCACAGCACCATCCGCAGGACCGCCATCGACCTCATCGGCCGCGGCTTCACCGTCTGGGAGCCCTACATGGACGTGTCGGCCGTGCTCATGGGGCTGCTGGAGCTCTGCGCCGACGCCGAGAAGCAGCTGGCCAAGTGGGTACCTCGGGCGATCCCCGCCAAGCCCCAGCTGGGGCCTTCCCACAGTCCTGGGCTGGGGAGCTTGGCAACAAGGTGGGACTAGGAATGGGGAGCCAGGAGTGGCCTTAAATGGAGGGCAGGGTTAGGTGGGTATTGGAAGGGAATTCTTGGCCATGAGGGTGGTGAGGCCCTGGAATGGAATTCCCAGAGCAGCTGTGGCTGCCCCATCCCTGGAGGTGTCCAAGGCCAGGTTGGATGGAGCTTGGAGCAGCCTGGGTGAGTGGAAGGGGTCCCTGCCCGTAGCATCCTTAAGGTTCCTTTCAACCCAGACCATTCCATGATTCCATGGAATGTTTGTTGACAGCACAAAGAATTTAAATGGCACCTGCAATAAGGAGCTGTTTTAATCCCAGGAATGTGTTTCCACATCCATCTGTGTTGAGGGTTCTGACGTTATTCTAAGGTAGATATTGCCCATTTTATGTAAGTTTTAATTTCCTCAACATAGAAAGAGTGAATTGTTGCCATGTGTTGGCAGGAGAAATATGGACAAATTGGATTACCATTGTTTTTTGTCTGAGTTCCAGTTACTCCTTGTAGTGTGACGGGACACAGCACCACGTTTTCCCTTCCCAAAGCCTCTCCTAAGCCCCGTTTTATGTAAATCCCAACTTCCAGGATCCAAGTGACCACAGTTCTTCAGCAAGTCCTTGTGCTCGTGTGATTCCACCCTTAGCTGTCAGGAAGATTAGTCTGGCTCTCCCTCCACAGAGCAGGGAATAAATGAAGGGATCAGCGTGGAGCCTTGAGGAGCCCGGCGCAATTTTCCTCATGATAAATTGCATAATAAGCGCGAAAGCGTTTGCTTATTAATCCATAACAAGATTTAGATTGAAAATGGCCTGTTACATTCCTGACAGATCCAGGATGGAGGGAGATGGAAAGAAATGGAGCAACAATGTGTGCAGGGGTTAAGTGTGGATCTCACCCTCCCGGAGCCCCGCTGAGCTCCCGCTTTGTGCCGGATTTGCCGTGGACACAATAACGGCACACAGCTGCCGGCGCCTCTCCCGGAGGTTTTATCAAAGAGCTTTTATGTCAAGCTTCTGCTTTTAGATAGAAAAGAAGAAATCACATTTATTGACCAGGAAAACGAGTGGGTTTCTTTTTTCCCTGCTGAATCAAGGGAATATCCGAGCTGTTAGGCAAAACTCAGGTGTTTGGAACTCCTTCGCTTGCCCAGCTCATCCTGGTTCCCGAAGGTTACAGTGTGCCAAGGGAAACTGCTCAGTTGTGAGGATAAAGAGTGTTTTCCCAGCAGTTTTGGGCTCTGATGGCTTGGCCTGGATGATGATAGGAATCGTTTTTGGCCGTATTTTTGCTTTTTGAATTAAGCTACGTTCCATACAGGTTTTCATGGAGTGGTTTGGGTTGGGGGGTATTTTAAGGATGATCCCATTCCACCCCCCAGCATGGGCAGGGATGCCTTCCACTAGCCCAGGTTGCTCCGGGTCCCATCCAGCCTGGCCTGGAGCAATGGCAGGGATGGGGCAGCCACAGCTGCTCTGGGCACCGTTATGATCTGATACACCAAAATTAGCAAATCACCTTATAATCAGTCCACACGTTTCTATCTGTGCCTTGGAGCAGTCTGGAGGGTGGGATAGGACGGTCTGGATGCTTTTGTCCTGTCTGGAATGTGCCACTGCCATCCCCTCACAGGGCTGGCCCCGAGCTCTCCCCATATCCTCCCAGGCGAAGGAATTGACAGAAAGCCTGTTGCTTTCCAGGAAAACACACACCTTGCCAAACGTCCTGTAAGGAAAAACACTGCTGGCGTGACACAGAGCCTTCGGAAAGCGGCAGAGAGGCACTTGGGGTTTGCTGCCTTTGGGAACCCCCTCCAAAAGTGAACTGGGATAACTCCTGCCCCAGGCTTGTCCCTTTTTCATGGAACACCTGGACAGGAGTTTTGAAGTTACATTTAGGTGTGGTTTTCCAAGGAAAGGCCAGCGGGGACATGACCTTGTGGGCAGAGACTTCATTTAGTTTCACATTTGGGAATTTTAATTTGTACAGTGATGGTGAGGGATAGGATAGGAAAATAAACTGGTTGGGGTTATAAACTCCTGCTCTTCCCAGAAAAATCAGTCAAAGAGCACAGGGAAGAAGGAGGAACCCCTTCCACAGGTTGCCCAGAAAAACATGTGGCTGCCCCATCCCTGGCTGTGGAAGTGTTCCAGGCCAGGCTGGATGGGGCTTGCAGCAGCCTGGGATACTGGAAGATGTCCCTGCCCACGGCAGGGAGTGGGATAGGTGATCCCTAAAACCCCTTCCAACACAAACCAGCCTGTGATTCCGTGTTTCTGCATTTTGAGGAATTTTTTGGATAATGTGCAGGACACGTAGAAATTTTTTTTTTTGCTAAATGCAGTTACTGGGTACTTACCACCTTATTGCTTCTTGCTTTTATCTTGTCACAGCAAGTAAAAGCCTTGAATTAAAGAGAATTACTCTGGCCAGGGGATTTTTCAGGCTGTGTTTAAAATACTGTAAAAGACCAAACCATAAATCCTTGGGAAGACGCTCCGGGCTCGCCTGGCCCTCCATGGGGTGATATGTATTCAGCACATACAGATAATTTGTTAACAAGGCCTTTTGCCCACTTTGGACAGATGCACTTACTGTTTTCAATCTTCATGGTTAATTATTCGATTTGGGGTTGATGCTGGAACACCCTGACTCCTAATCACTGCTCTTTGTTGGGAGTCCATTATATTGGAACTGCCGGAGTGCTCCCGGTGACCTTGAACTGACATTATAAGCTGGTTCTAATCTTTTCACTCTATATTTCTAATGCTGCTTTCCTTTGTCCCTGCCTTTGTGTGGCTCCCGTTTAGCATCACAATGGGGCTGCCCCTGAGCCCCGCGGCCGACTCGGCGCGCTCGGCTCGCCACGCGCTGTCCCTCATCGCCACCGCCCGCCCGCCCGCCTTCATCACCACCATCGCCAAGGAGGTGAGCGCGGCCTGCTCCCCGACAGCCGGGGGGCTGGGGGGGTTCCAGGAGACTTCTCCGTGGGGTTTGGAGGGTGAGCAGGACGGGGCGGTGCCGGGAGCTCGGTGTGCACCAGGCATGGCCTGTCCGAGGGTCGCCTGAGCGATCCCGGCCCCAGCTGGAGCTGAGCACTGGGGCTTAGTGGTGACCACGGCGGTGCTGGACTCAAGGTCAGCCTTGCTGGTCTCCGAGGCCTTTTGCGGCGGTGACAGGTGCTGCCCTGCGTCGCTGCTCCCCGCAGGTGCACAGGCACACGGCGCTGGCGGCCAACACGCAGTCGCAGCAGAACATCCACACCACCACGCTGGCCCGCGCCAAGGGCGAGATCCTCAGGGTCATCGAGATCCTCATCGAGAAGATGCCGACCGACGTCGTGGACCTGCTGGTGGAGGTGAGGCCGCCTCTGTCCTGGGCTCGATGCCAGTGGTGGGTCTGACTCCACTCACGGAGTTTCTTTCCGTGTGGACTTCGGGTGTGGAGAGGATTTGCTTTATACCAAGTTCATTTCTTAAACTTTAAAGGCATTAAATCACGTTGTTGGGGAAAAATCCAAAACAAAAGAAGGTCAAAGCCAGGTTGGACACAGCGTGGAACAACCTGATCTATCGGAAGGTGTCCCTGCCCATGGCAGGGCTTGGAAAGGGATGACCTTCAGAATTTAATTATGGAACATAACCCACAACTGATGGTAATTTTTGTTTCCAAGGTGATGGACATCATCATGTACTGCCTGGAAGGATCTTTAGTTAAGAAAAAGGGTCTTCAGGAATGTTTTCCAGCCATCTGCAGGTGAGCTCTTCCTCCGGGAATACTGTGAAGTAAATGATAGGATCAGCAGCAGGATATATTTCCTAATTAGGCGTGAAGCAGTCTTTTAGGTGGCACAACAAAGAGTAAAAGGTGATTTATAAAATGGGAGCATTTCCAGTATCTTTAAACGTGGATAAATATCCCAGTTATCCTCTTAAACTGGTCCAACCAATAAATTCTAATAATCACCTGTCGGCCGTTACATTTTAATTTAATAACCTATTAAAATATTGAATAGTTTCAAGGAAAGAACAATTATCCTGTTGCCAGGTTGGATACTGATGGAGATGATCTTCCTCCTTCCTGATGCTTTAAGTGGCTTTCCTTAAAACATAAAGGGAAGGATAGATGGGAATTAGTACCCAATCTCCCTATTCCTGTATATATTTATAGCAATCCAGTATTTTAAAATTCTTTGCAATTACTGGTAATATTTCCTGGTTATAGCCAGTGTAAAAATGATCCAGCACGCAGCGACGGCCTCGTGGAGCTCAAGGCAAATTGCCGTCAGGTTGTGGCACAGGGGGGAATCTCTGGAGAGGTTCCAAGTGGGAGCGCTTGCACAGCATCCCGTGGCTGATCCCTTCAGCATCCCAGCATTCCCTGTGCTGCGTGGGAACGTGGGCACACGCGTGTGCCCAAACCACCCCGGTGTGGGAAGAGCACTCTGGGGGGAAGGACGGTCAACACCTCAGGGAGGGATACACAGGGCTGCATCTGAGCTGCATTTTCCTTCTTCCCTGCACAAAAACTAGGGATTTTCTTCCTTTTCTTTTACTCTTTATTGCTTTTTTTCCATGTTTCATCCTGCTTTTCCTCCCAGCTGCCATCCTGCAGCGCAGAACGTGTCTCGTACCTGCGTGTGAGCAGTTGCTATGGCACTGGGAATCCCAAGGAGCCAGGAGAGCAGTCCGGAAGATGGGTTGTTTGAAGCCTTAAATATGCTCAGCAGCGTGTTTTTTGAGACTGATTCCAGATACTTCTGGCAGGTTTTGGTAGAGGAAAATTTAACTGCAAAATTCCAGCGTAATTCCAAATGCAGTTGGCACTTCCACAGGTCTGCTCTCCCCGTGATAAGGCACAGTGATATCCCCAAGGATTTGAATTTGCAATGAGGTTTAGAGTCTCTTGGGTTTCAAGGTGTTGAAATTCCTTGGAAATTCCGGTAAATGCCACATGGTCACGCTGGGTGTTAAGGACTATTGCAGGCTTCACCCCACGGGTGTTATTGGAGTAGAGAGTGTTTGATGGTGAATTTCTTTCTTCCTTTTTCTTTATGCCCATCAAAAATGGATGAGTTTGCTTATTTTTCCTTCCACTTTCCTTCCTTTCCATTTGACTTTCACGGGAAATGCCCTGAATTCACGCAGGGTGTTGGATGGTCACTTAACCATTTGACTTCCCATCCAGGGATTTGGTGGTTATCCCATAGACTATTCCCAAATAAATAAATCTGATAGGTAAATCCGATCAGATTCCACGGTACCATATCAACCATCAGTTGTTTCTGCGGAATGCCGAGTGTTAAACCGGCAGCAGGTGGATTTTTCAATCAAGTCTCTGTTGCAGCCCTTAGCTAATTACCCGCTGGAATCCCGGATGAGTTTAATCTCGCAGCCTCACCTTGTCGGCCCCGTTTCGCCCTCAGGTTCTACATGGTGAGCTACTACGAGCGCAGCCACCGCATCGCGGTGGGAGCTCGGCACGGCTCCGTGGCGCTCTACGACATCCGCACCGGCAAGTGCCAGGTAAGGAGCGGGCTGGGGGTCCCTCCCCTCGGGCCCGGGAGCTGCTGGGAGCGGCGGGCAGCGAGCGCTGCCGCGGTGCTGGGTAACGCCCAGGGGATCAATAGCGTAACGAGGGACTTACGGGGAGCGAGCCCTGCTGCCTCCGTTCCCTGCAACCGACCGGGTGCCGCTGGGTTAGTGAGGAAAACCTCAAGCTTTGTTTCCTGATCTGAAAGTTTGGGAGTTGTTTTGCCAAAAATTCGGGGTTATTTACTCTGTGCTGGGGGATATTCACAGCACTTGGTTCCTTACTTTTCTTAATAGTCTTCCGCATAAACTGTGGAGAACAGAGCTGGGGGTGACCAAAGGGACTCCCAGGATAATTAGGACAGGTCCTTTTCAGGTTTAATTATTACAAACAAAAATTTTCCAGATAAATTACTATGGGGCAACGCCATCTATTGGATACAGATTCCTGCTTCCAAATCCAGTTTTATACTTAATTTCTCACAACTGCAGATTTCTCTGGCTGCTCAAGAACGTGGAATAACTTGAGGATGGTGCAGCTGAAAAAGTTGTGTCATTGAAGAAAAGCTCAGGTTTTTAATTGCCTTTCCTGTGAGAGGTTTTGAGATCCTTAAAAGCATTTTGGGTTTGGTTTTTTTTCCCCTTCCAGGTAATTTTAAAGTTTTTAAGAAAGGTGGTTGTAGGAACTGACTGAGAAATTACTTGGAACGATTAATAAGATGGTTATAAAAAATCCTCCTTTTTAACAAAAAATAAATCCACGTTTATCTAGGATGGGGTTCTTTCCCAGTAAAATTTGCCGTATTAGTAGATTGTATTATGACTATTCTGAATGCAAACATTTTAAATCTATTTCTCCGTAATTCAGTATCAAAACCAGGCTCTCTCTCTTTCTCCTCCTATAAAATGACCTTATTAAACCCTCTCCGAGCATTGCTGCTGTTCCTGGTGTGGGGCACGGGCGTGCTTGGGCTCTGTGGGGTTTTTGGCAGCCCTGGGAGCTGGGCAGTGCCCTTCCCATGCCGGTATTGATTTGTCCTTCAGCTGCTGGCAGCTCCCAGAGATCCCAGGGCCTGGGTGTTGATTATTCCCACAACATCTCGGGAGAGGTATTGACCCGGAGCCGCTCGCTGCCGATGGCTCCGGATTTCTCACCCCGTCTCCATGACACTCATAATAAACTGGCTGAGTGCTCCGTGGCTCTGGAAGCCAGCTCATCCTCAGCGAGCTCAGGAGCTGGCTTCCCTCTAGGAGCCAGCTTGGAGATGGGTTTGTTCCCCATTCAAAGGAGGATCAATGCCCTGCACTCAGACTCTGTCCCACACAGCAGCAACAGCCTTCCATATTCCCCCTCACATGTTCCCCCTCCATATTCCTCCTCACATACTGCCCCTCACTCATTCCCCCTCACTCATTCCCCCTCCATATTCCCCCTCCATATTCCCCCTCCATATTCCTCCTCACATGTTCCCCCTCCATATTCCTCCTCACATATTGCCCCTCACTCATTCCTCCTCCATATTCCCCCTCACATATTCTAGGAACTCCATTCTGAAGCTCAGAATTCCTTAAAAAACTAGCTAAACTTGGTCATCATTTTGGAATTAAATAGCTGCAGTGTTTGCTGTTGAATCCACGCAGTGCTTTCCGTAGCTGGAGAAGCAGTGGGCTCGTGAGCAGATTATTTAGAAGCGTGGTATCCCTAGGTGGATGGACGGGAGGTGCGGGCTCTGTACGGGGATTTCCCAGGCGGATGGTGTGTGGAGCAGCCCCTCGGGAGATGCTGAGCCCCCTCCACACCTGGGGAGGACCCAAGTGCCCCACAAGATTCATGGGTGGTTTTATCCTGGTTTTCCCTTTATGTGTGGGATCTCATCCCACATTTTGTCCTGGATCACAGGAGGCTGCCGGCCTTTAAGTGGCCAAATCCTCCTGGTGATTTTTCCCTCACACGGGTTGTCACTTTTTGGCTGAGTGTGGTTGTCCCTGTTGGGATCCAAGGGGATGTGGTGGGAACAGGTCGGTGGTGGTTCTGTGCTTAATCCCAGAGGGATCTTTGGTGGGATGAAGGGCTCTCCCACCCATCCCAGCAGGATTTGGAGCACTCCTGTGTGCAGAGCTGCCTTGTCTTGGATCTCAGGTATGGCAAAGGTTAAACTCCAGCAGCTTCCCAAAAAAAAGGTGGAGCTTCCATCAGCACCTTCCACCCTCCCGAGCTGCCGAGCACAATCCGATGATGACTATTGATTCCTTCCTTCCCAGCTTTTCCCTGGCTCTGGCCTTGATGTACGGATAGCGCCGCAGTCCTGCTCAAATAAGGCTCCATCTTGATCAGGGGCTGAGATGAGATCCTGGGATTTGATAAAGATAATTGATGGTTCACGGGGAATTGGAAAACAGGTCCGAGAGCAGCAGCTCCACCTGGAAATGTGCCTTTTGTTTTCCCAGCTTTAAACCCCACGGCCACGGGCCCCGAGCCAAGCACATGGGATTAAGCACAAATGGCAATTTTTATCCCAAAATAAACCACTTGGATTAATAATTACAGCTGTAATTAATTTATAACAATATTAAAAGGATTAGGCAGCAGGATTAAGGTATCGCTCAGCACAAGCTCTGTTTGCCCAATTAAACACTGAAATAATATTAAATTCCAACCAAATTATTAATATTTCGCATAAGATTCCTAATTGTTAACACATGGTTAAAAACCCTGCACTTAGAGGTGCAGTAACACGAGAAAATACTGATATTCGTCTCTTTTATTTCAAATTAAACACGAAAATCAGACAGCAGAGGATCTGAATTTTAGGATACTTGATTGTTGATTTTGGGATGGTGGAAAAATATTAATATTTTTCCAGGTAAATTCTTGCTGGGTACCAGAGTCTGGCCCAAAATCCCCCAGTTGATTTCTCAGTACAGGTTATTTAATTATCTTCTTTTCCTTTAGGAACATATTTGGGTCTATAAGGAGAGGCTCTGAAATATTCCATTTTTATTGATTAAGTGGGATTCATCATAAATATTTAGAGCTGCATTTCAGAAATACTTGTAATTTTTGTACCTAAAACCTGGGTCATTTGCACCGGAAGATTAAAGAGAAACACGAGTTATTTTGGGTTTATTTCAAAGCAAAAACTGCTTTTAAGCCTGGGCTGGAATCAATAATGTTTGGTCCTGGGTCCTTCCAGAATTAAAATCCCAGCAATCCAAGCATTAATTGGATTGTGCAGGGCTGATTTTATTTCAGTCCTGGATGCCTTGGCAAAGTTTGATTTATATGGAAGGCAGAAAAGGATTTAATATTCCATTTGGAATGAATTGTGGCTTGGCTTAATTAATTGTGGAGTAAAAGATGCTGTTGTTTAAAACAGTGTTTTAAAGGTGTTTATCGTGTCATCCACACCTGCATTTCCAGGTCCAGGTGAGGCAGGGAAACCTGGTCACTGGAAAGCACATCCCTAAATTTCAGAGAAAAGGCAACTACTGACGATAACCTTAATTGGATAGGCCAAAGGCCTTTTCTAAACATGCCAGATTAAGGGATGTTCATTAATTTATGTATTAAATTAAATTATTAAAGGTGATGAAACTGGCGTGAGTTAATAGAGATTTCCATTAAATTGCTTCAAAAATAGGGATTCCTTTTTAAAAGCTCGGTAAGAACATCTTTACTTTCTGTTATCCATGACTTTTCATCCGTGGCTCTGCACTCATCCAGGAAAGGGTTACAGGGTGAGCTCCTCCTTGAGTTCCCAGTCCCTGGGTGCTTTGTACCCTGTGCAAGGCTTGGAGCTGACAGCTCCCTATCGCTGGCCACTGGGAGGGCAGCGCTGCTTGCCCAGTACAGGAAGTTTTGCCCCCTTGATTTAAGGAACCCCTGGAATTTGGAATGATAAATATCAGATAATGAAGGGGATCAGATACTGGTGGCTGTCTCCAGGAGGGCATTATCAATTTACAATGTGCATTTCGCTGTAATTATTAATATAAAATTGATCCAGCGTGGACTTTTTATGTCACCTTTAGCGAGAGTATCGCAGTTGAGTGAGACTTTCCCAAACACTGGCCTTGGAATCAGGTTGTTGGAATAGCTTGAGTGTGTCCTGTGGTGCAGGGGGGGCAGGTGCAGAAGTCCGATAGGCTCCCAGGAGCATCCCCTTCCCATTAAAAACCCAGGCAGAGGGAAGCTGGAAGCAGCTGCCTTTGGTCCCACCGTCCTTGTCGGGCAGAATTAAGACATTTCCAAACTGGTATCACACAGATTTTCCCAGAATTTCCACTGTGTGTTCATACAACTGCTCCGGAGCTGAAGAGCTCTGCAGGGTCACTTGGAATATTTGGAATGAGCAGCAGTGATGTGGGTTTGCTTCACTTCCTCATGGAAAACACGAGCTGAACACCACAAAAATCCTGGCTGGCAAGGATTAGCATCAATTAGAGAAGCACTTCCTTTAAATAACAAAGCAGCTGGATTCCCTGAAGGATTTGTGCTTCTTGGAACGTATTCCAGGAGTAAAAAGAGCAACAAGTGTGCTGCTCCTATTGATTTTCTACCTTTGTCTCACCAAAACGTATTTTATTGACAAGTATTCCGTGCTTGTTAAGTGCTAAAGAGTGGGATGGGGCTAAACATGGGGTCAGCTCATTAACTGGGGGGATCCCGTTCAAGAGAGAGATTTGGGGTTCACTCACCTTTTCCACAAGGAATAAATGAATATATTAATGGGTTCTTAATATATCAGGCTCATTCCAAGTGCACCACACTGAGCAGGGCTTTTAATAACCTGGGGATGGGCACAGGAGCACTGATAATGGGGTTTTGCTAATGCTGATCCAGTAGGAAATAGATTTCCCAGGAGAAACTCATGTGGCATCTTGGATTTAACGCAGCCTTGGGCTTTTTGGGGTACTGCTGTGGTACCCTGGGGAGGGCAAGGCTTCCATGTTTTAAAAATTCCCATTAAAGACTCATTTTTGTTCGCAGACTTGAGAAATCCCTTTGGTTTAAAAACTGGATTTGGCAGGGAATGTGTTTCTGGGATGATTTAATTCGGTTTCATTGGCTGAGCTGCTATGGACACTACAAAGGAATTGCGATGGCGTGTCCTGAAATCCCACCTGGCGAGACATTTCCATGGGGTGCTCTCGTTTTCTGGGCTGCCAGGTCATGGATCTGCCACGTTCCTGTTCTCTCCCCTCTCCCCAGACTATCCATGGCCATAAAGGACCGATCACGGCCGTGGCTTTTGCCCCCGACGGCCGGTACCTCGCCACGTACTCCAACTCCGACAGCCACTTGTGCTTCTGGCAGGTGAGGACGCGTTCCCAGCCCTCCCCCTGTGCCACGTCGTCAGCAAACTCGGGATTGGGATTTTATCCCTTCATTTCATGCATGGGGAGAAAATCCCAAGGGAGAGAAGGTCACAGCTTGACTGGGCTTGAAGCAACCTGGACTAGTGGAAGGTGACGGTGCCCATGGCAGAGGTGTGGGATGAGATGATCCTTAAAATCCCTTGCAACCCAAACATAAGGAGTTAAAATCCTCCACGTAGTCCTCAAATGTGACCTCGTGTGCTGGTGATTTTTCCCTTCCGTGTCCCGTTTGGCACAATTATTAATGCAGGAAAATCAGGAACATTAGTCATCCTAAAAGGGTTATTACTCAAGATGATTTAAATTGTGAAAATGTCAGCGGGGCTCGCGTGCTGCCGGCTCTGGATGCCGTGATTTACACCCCTGACACCGCTCCGCTGCCGAGGAGAGCCGGGAGAAGGGATGGCTGGGACATGGGACCGCTCGGGATTCAGGACAGGGCAACAGCAATAAAACATCCTGGGGTTTGCCAGGGTTTCCTGGGGACAGAAGTCCTGGGTTGCCATGCATGTCGGGGGAATGGAGAGCAGTATCCCAGTGGGTTGGGTTGGGCAACCTCAGTTTTCAGAACTTGGAGCTGGCACCAGCAGTGCTCGGCCTGTTTTCCAAAGAGTGGAGCCCAGCAGATGGCTGGAAGCGCCCAAGGCCGGGTTAGATGGGGCTTGGAGAACCTGGTGGGAAGTGGGGATGGATGGGTGGGACTGGATGAGCTCTGGGGTCCCTTCCCGCCCAAACCATTCCCTGCTCAGCCCCACTCGCAGTTCCGGAGCCGCGCTCCCGGTGCTCTCTGGGCTGCGGGAATGCGGGAACGCGGGAGCAGCTCCGGGCGCGCGCCGCGGCCCCGACCCCGCGGGAGCCCCGGGTCAGCCAGGGTGTGTCCGCAGATGAACACCTCTCTCCTGGGAAGCATCGGAATGCTCAACTCCGCGCCCCAGCTGCGCTGCGTCAAGACCTACCAGGTGCCGCCGGTGCAGCCGGCGTCCCCCGGCTCCCACAACGCGCTCCGGCTGGCCCGGCTCATCTGGACCTCCAACCGCAACGTCATCCTCATGGCCCACGACGGCAAGGAGCACCGCTTCATGGTCTAGGTAGGGCCGGAGGCATTCCCGGGAATTCTGCCCCTCTCCCGTGGGCAGCGCGGGGGAGCAGCACGGGGCGCGGTGCTGGGGGCTCCTCCTGGCTTCCAGGGGCTCGGCCGGGATCTGAGGGGCTCAGCCGGGATCTCAGGGAATCCTGCCCAGCTCTGAGAGGCTCAGCCGGGATCTGAGGGGCTCATCCCATCTTTGCCGGCCGGCTGGTGGCAGTGACAGCTTTTCCTTGCATCCAGGAGGAAGCAGGCGCAGGGAGCCGCTCCGCGCGTGGCCCGGCAGAGCGGGATCAGGAGCGCCTCGTCCCGATGCGCAGCGGCAGGAGCCCGGCTGAGCCCGGCCCCTCCACGCTGGGTGTCATCCAACCCCTTTTCCCTTTGGAGCCTCCCAGAATCTCAGTGTTTACCAAAAAGGCTCGTGTTTACATGGACGTTCTCCTGGTGACCATGGAACGCTGGCAGGTGACGCCCCCGGAGCCAGGTACCTGCCTGGGAACGGGGGGCTGGAATTTGGGGGGCATGGCCTGTGTGCTGATCCCAAGGGGGTGAAGTCTCCGTTCCTGAGGGGATTGGAAGTGCTGCTGTGCCCAGGCTGGAAGGAAAAATGATAGTCCACATGTAAATAAATAATTTAAAAATCCTATTAAATGGCAAACTTGGAAAAAAAGCAGTATTTATATAGAAAGGTGGTTTTTGCCACCAGTGCAGGTATTTATTTAAATAAAGGACAAAGGGGGCCATTTTGAATGGAAAAATGATCGAAAGTATGGAAAAAATGAATTACTGGCTGGATGTACTGAAATATTTCCTTCAGTAGGAATATTCCTGTGTGACACTCGCTGTGACTGTGTTTCCTTCTTACATATCTGATTTTGTGGAATATTTTGTGTGAAATTTGCTGGTTTCTGCTCATGGGAAAGAGAAAAAAAATCTCTCAAATCCTCTTTGATTTCAATATCTCTTGTTTGTACAGCTTTTCCTCGGCTGCAGAGCTCAGACCTGAGGCTGGCACTACCTGTTAAGCTAAAAATGGTACCAAAAATGAAGGAATTAATTTTTCGCGTGGCTCTTAGAGAGAAAATAAATGTATTTTATTCCGATTTGGGTTATTTGTGTAGTGCCCAGGTGGGATTTGCAGCCCAGAAGCTCCATATCTATGTGCTGTTACAATTCAGTTCCAAAGCAGGAAGCTCGGGCCGTTAGGAATGTTGGACACGAGCTGCTGGGAAGTCGGCCTTTCCCAGGGGCTGTTCCCGATCCCGCTGTTCGGTGTGAGCTTTCCGTGCGTGTCCTTGGCGCTGTGTTTGGCCTCGTCCCTGTCGGTGTAGAGGTGTCCGTGGCTTCCATGGCAGCTTCCGAGTGACACGCTGGGACACCTGGATGGGAGGGGGGTGATGAAGTCACCGTGTGATGGTTCCGGTGTCTGCTTCCCCACAAATCCGCTCCCTGCCCTCTGTGCATTAAAACTCCTGGTGTAAATATGCTTGTGGAATAAAACTGGACTGAAATGTGCTGGTTTTCATGGGTGTCAGTGATTTCCTGCTGCTGATTCATTGCAGATCAGAAATCTGTCACTCTTGAATCAGGTTCTCCCTTTTCCTTCGGAATGAGAGCGGAATCCTGGAATGGTTTGGGTTGGAAGGATATTAAGGATCATCTTGTTCCCTGCCTTGTCCCAAGTCCCTCTCCAGCTCTCCTGGAGCCCCTCTAGGCCCTGGCAGGGGCTCTGAGGTTCCCTGGAGCCTTCCCTTCTGTGGGTGAACACCCCCAGCTGTCCCAGCCTGGCCCCAGAGCAGAGGTGAATTCCCCAGAGGAATTAATTGCAGTGAACAGATTGACTGCACTGCACTGTCCCTGGGCTGCAGTCGGGGATGTCCCCTGCTTTTAGGGAACGGCAGCCGTGTGCCTGCAGAGGAAGCCCCTGTGCCGTGGGATGCTCTGGAGCAGGTCAGGAGTGACCTGGTCAGTCTCCCAACACAAACCCCACGGGAATTGTGTGGCTTTCTCCCTTTCAGAGCGTTGGGATGTGTTGGGCCTCTGCTCCCTGGAGGCTGGGTGGGCGATGCCGGGTGGGATCCGGGGAGGGACGGGGCAGAGGCAGCGCCCGGAGCAGCCTCCCCTCTCCTTCAGCTGCCAGGCAGAGCTGAGCCTTGGAAAATCAATACTTGGGAGCCAGGAGGGAAATATTTCCAGGCTCTAAGTGGAGGATGTGTTGTGACAAGGCCGGGATGCTCCGGCGGCGCGGGAGAGGGAGGGAAGCAGAGTCATTTTTAACACCTGACACCTCAAGGTGGGTCTGGGCAAAGGAGCCTCGGCACAGCCAAACACCAAAGGTCACAGAGCAGAGCCTGGAGCATTCCCAGGCCGGGATGTGCTGCCGCTGTCCCACAGCATCGTGGCGGGGAGAGGCACAGAGGGGGAGCTCGGTGGTCGCCCATCTCCTGTAACAGGAATTACTCCTGGAGCCACTCACCTCCCGCTCTCCGTGCCTGCTCGGGGCATTAATCCCGCTGGGTGTGCCCTGAGTGTGTTTCCTTGCACGGAGCAATTGTTTGGTTCCAGTGCTGCAGCCTCAGTTCAGGGTAATGGAATCTCCGGCTGCGGAGTCGGGTCCCACACGGAGCAGCCCACAGCCCTTCTCCTGCTCCTGGCACCGGGAGCTCGCCATGGTTTCAGGGGAGCTGGGGAGGCAGGAAAGGAGGCTTTGCTTCTGTCCAGGCTGTTCCCAGCTTTTAGAAAACTTCACCTGCATTAATACTCTTGTCTGAACAAAAAAAAAACCAGGAAAAATCTGGATCAGAGCCTCCGGTGTGATAAATTGACGCTCGATCCAGCGGTTGCCTGGAGCGCGCTTTGAAGCGGGAGAGGCTCTTGGGGAACTTCCCCCTCTCTCTGATGTCTGAAAATTAAAAATTAATCCGCTATGAAAAATTAAAAGGTGAAACTTTCTGCTCTTTCAGCAGCAGAGCTTTTGGAATGCTGATGTGGGGCTTGGAATGGAGGCTGAGTGACATCTCCGGGAACATCACCGTGGGCTGGTGCATTCTAATATCAGATTTTAATTGATTTTTGTAAATTGGAAACCTGTTTGCAAAGGACTCGAGTCGCTTTAAAAGGGGTAAATATTTATTTATTGATGTAAATAACCTTAAACAGGCATTTACTCACTCCTGCAGAGCTACTCACAGTTTGCAACACAGTGAAAGGAAACCGATGCTTCCAGCATGGAAGTGGTGCTGGAATCTGCACAACTTGCAAGGCTTAATTTGGCTTTTTATAAAACAATGGATTCAGGCAGAAAATGGGTGAAAATGCACTTTATTCCAGGAGCAAACACAGCGAAGGTGCTGCTGGTGGCCCCGTGGGAGGAGACAGAGGCAGGAGGATGGGGAGCGGGATGATCCCAGGGTGCCAGAGGGGTTTCCTTGCCCCTCCTGGGGTGTTTGTCCAGCACAGGTCTGTTTTCCACAGGGAGACTGAGGGAAGTTCCTTCGGGGGAGTGGAAAACCCCCCAGCCCTTCCATCCCAACAGCTTTATCCTTCCTCCATGGACGCTCCCGCTTCCCCCCAGTGCCCCCTGCAGCGGCCCCAGCCCAGCAGCAGCCTGGGATGGGGCACCAGGTGGGAACACGGGCCGAGGGATTGCTACTGAACGTGGAAAAGGGGGAGCAAACGCCCCTAAAAAGCTGAGTTCAGGCATCGATCCCCGAGCCATTCCCCAAAACGGGTTTGTTTTGCAGGAAGCGCAGTGTACACATCCCTGTCTTCCTGAGGATACCGGAGCAGCGTGGATCCCGTAGGTGAGGGTGTCTGCTGAGCTGGAAGGAATGGGAGCAAATCAAAGCAGAGCCCAAATCCAATCTGTGAAATGGATTCAGGGATTCAGCCAAGCCGAAAGCGGCCGTGTCCCACCCCGGGGATCCGCAGGGAAGCCGTGGGGAGCGCAGAGATGAGTTCCCATCAAGTGCATTGGCTTGGAAAATGGGGAAGGTTTAGGGTCAGGCGCACACGGTCCCGGGGGAGGGTTTGCCAGGGGAAATGGGAAGAGCTGCAGCCGCCGCTGCTGTGATTGCTCCTTTCAGTGTCAATTTTCTGTAGTTTTCAGTTTTCCAGAGCCATCCACCTGCTCCTGGAGCACTGCCTGTGGGGGGAGGTTACCGAACCCTGGAGTCCTGGAGCCTTGGGATACAGAGCAGGGCTGGTTTGGAATGCCGTGCCCTGCTGGGAAGGGCAGCGGAGCTGGGCAGGGAGGTGGATCCCGGCAGGATCAGGGAGTCGGGCACGGGGATGATGGAGCTGGGAAGGGCGAGTGCCCAGCCAGCCCCAGGGAGCCCCCCCAGCTCCTCCTCGGAGCATCTTGTCCAACCCTGCTAAGGATTTAAACACCCGTTGAAATTAATCTGCTGGATAAAACCTTTTCTTCATAGTCTTCATTAATCACCCGTCCTTCCCGTAGCTCCTTGCAGGAAAATAGATTTTTAAACCTGTCAGCTGTGGTTTTGTGGGATTCATTTCGTGCCTGCTCTGTCTGTTCGCCTGCACTGCCGGGGAGGAGGGAGACAATTAACCGGGAGCTTGAAAACTCCGAGCGCTCCTTGCTGCACCGAGCCCGGGGCTGGGAATTATGTAACCACTGGATGGGCTGGGGGCATTAAGCAGAGAGTTTGGGTCGGGGATTTTAGGTTTCCCAGCAAGCCGGGGGATTGGCAGGGCTGAAACTCCGTCCCAAGCCACCTTCCTGGGACCGCGGGGGCTGCCAGCCGCGTGTCCCGATGGGTTTGGGAAGGGAAGGGAAGGGAGGCTCCAGCGCTGGGCCGGCACTCGCACACCTCGGGATGAAGCTGATCCCTGAGAACGAGCTCACAGAGGGCAGGTTTCCATCCGAACGAGCCCCGTCCGCGTCAGGCGCGTCCCGAGAAGCGGCGCGGCGGGGGCCGGTGGCTGGGAGCGCTCACGCAGGGCCCGGCGGCATCAATTATGGATGGGTGCGGAACTGCGGGGGCCCGGCGAGGAAACACTTCCAGGAAAGGCAGCAGAGGAGCCCCCGGGGAGCGGGGCCGAGGGAGGGCGGCTGTCGCTCGCTAACGAACCCGAGCAATTAGCGCCGGCGGTGCCGGGAAGGGCGGCTGCGCTGCCAAGCGCCCGCGCTGGTCGGGAGGGGGAACCACCCTCAGGAAAATGCTGGGGACGTGCTGCGGGCCCACGGCATCCCAGGGCGTGCAGAGGGGCCGAGCGCATCCCGGAGCGTGCAGGGGAGAGGGGCCGAGAGCATCCCAGGGCGTGCAGAGGGACCGAGCGCATCCCAGAGGATGCAGCGAGGGATGAAGCAGTGGCTGGCAGAGCCAGCAGTGCCTGCTCCGTGCTCTCCCCTCTGCCCGCAGCGGGGACCGGGTTCAGCCCCAGGCTGAGCTGTTCCTCGTGTTTGACCACGGGCCAAGGGGTAAAATGCAGATTTCTTCTGGTTTAGCCCGCACAGGAAGGGGAGGGAATGAGGAGCAGTCCCCGAGCTCGGCTGCTGAGCCACGCTGGATCTGCCCCACGGTTAAATTCGGGGTGTGGGATGTAGGGCAGCTCCCAGGTCCTAGCAGGAGGAACACCCAGCTTTGCGGGAACTGGGGATCACACGGGGGAGCGGGCAGAGGGCAGCTGGTGTGACCGCGGGGAGCAGCTCCCGGAGTGTCCTGGGCTTGTCACCAGCAGCGGGAGCAGGATGAGGGACGGGGATTCTCCCCCTCTGCTCTGCTCTGCCGAGACCCCTCCTGGAGAGGATTTAGACTGGATATTGGGAAGAAATTCCTTACTGTGAGAGCGGGGAGGCCCTGGCACAGGGTGCCCAGAGCAGCTGTGGCTGCCCCTGGATCCCTGGCAGTGCCCAAGGCCAGGCTGGAGTGGGCTTGGAGCAGCCTGGGACAGTGGGAGGTGTCCCTGCCCATGGCACTGGATGGGCTTTAAGCTCCTTTCCAACCCAACCCATCCTGGAATTCTCTGGCTATCAGCACAGCCCACACCCTGGCAGAACATCACCACGTGGGGAGGGCTCTGAGGCGGCTCCAGGAGAGACATGGCTGATCCCTGTGCTCGTTTTCCATAGGGAGAAATCCATACGCTGGTGACATTTCTAGGACACGCTATTTTTGCCTTCTGAGGGGGCTGGAAAAATCGGAGTGGCTTTCAAGAAATGAAAGCACCTTATTTAAGCTGAGAAAATTGTTCTTGCTGATTAACCTTGAGCTTTTCTGCAGTGACATAATCCCACAGGATCTAAGGTGAAAAGGACAGGTTTAGTGGAGGTGCTGGAATACGCAGTGGTGAAGGGTCCAAATGGGTTTTGGAGCTGGAAACTTCTCGTGGTGATGTGCTGGGGTGCTGGAAATGGTTACCCTGAAAAATAACCCCCCCTGAACTGGGGGTCAGAGGAGCAAAGAGCACTGGGGCATGACAGCTTGGAAGTTACAAAAGTAATTCCCTGATGGAAAGCAACCACGGATTTAGGTGGGCAAAGGGGCAAAAAGGCAGGAAATAAATTCCACCAAACTTCTTGTACTTCATTTGCTCCAGAGTTTGCAAAATTTCTCAAGTTCATCGATTTTTTTTATGCAGGAAATTCCATGAAATTTATGACAATTCTGGGAAGTGAAAACCGGCGCATCTCCGGGGGGGTAGATCCAGCGGGGGGGATTTAGCTCTTCCAGCCTAGAGACTCACCAACTGCAGTGTGGAGAGGCTCCCAGACTTTCTTTCCCATTCTTTTTTCCCTTTTTTTCTCCGTGGGGATAATAATAACAGTGTCAAGGACACCATTCAAGCTGATGCCTGGAGAGCTATTCAGTCCAGGCCTATTTACGGCCATTATAAAATGCCTGTGGATAGTTCAACGACCGATTTTCAAGAGTCTTTCTCTACCTTTTGAAGGCTCAGGAAAATCTATCAAACTGCAGAAATTAAGCTATTTTTCTTCAGGGGAAGAGAAACAGAGCAGGGAGCTTCTCGCATTAAAATGCTGCCGTAGATTCCCGATGAATGAAAAATTGCCCGGCATAATAATGAGCTGGGAGATGGATTTTGAAACAGCTTAAACCCCCTCTCCAGGCTCTGTGGCAGCAGTGCCGGGGATTTGGAGGTGAAAGATGGACTTTCTCCAGGTGCTGCTGTTCCCACATCCATCCAAGGATGCAGGCAGGGAGTCAGGGATGCAGCCAGGCACGGGCTGGGCCTCAGAGCATCCAACCCCTGCTGCGACACAACCAGGGCCGCCCTTGCCACGGCACAGGGATGGAGCAGGGAGGGTGGAGCTGTGGAGGACGGCTCTCGGGATCAGGGGTGCAGATACCCCTGCAGCAGCTCCCTGGATGTGCATCCGTTGGGAGAGGGAAGTCGTCCCTGCCACACATCCCTGTCCCTGTGTGAATTGCTCCCACGACAGAAGCAGTCCATGTGCTGAACCAACAGCTCTCCCCCAGCTGGGCTCCCAGCACGATTTGATTATCACAGCCTTGCCCTCCTGCCATCCCAAAGCCATAAATGGAGCCCGCTGGCTTTTCCAAAGCCTTCAGTTACATTTAATTGAGTGGGAAACACATTTATTTTTCCCTTACAAGATGCCAGCTCCCTCCTGTGTGTAACCACAAAGAGCATCATCTCCCCATCCTCCGGGCAGGGCGGGAGCTGTGGGCCCAGCCTGCTGCCCACCGGGAGGGGAGGCCCAAACCATCCAGGGACGTGTCCTCGCCTTGGGGAGCAGCACGTGCTCCTCCGGCTGTCACCCTGTCCCTGTTCCCTGGCAGCAGAGCCCGTCACCCGCCTGGCTCCACCCTCCTGGCAGGGAGTCCTGGAGAGCCAGAAGGTTCCTCCTGAACCTCCTTTTCTCCTTTGCTCGTGCCCTCTGGAGCTGAGGGGGTGGAGGGGCTGGTGGGACACTCCAGGGCGGTGGCATATCCCAGCCTCCGAGGGCTCCTGGGGGGGCTGCCATGGTGCCGCTCCCGTGGCACCTCCCCTGCTGTCCCACATGCCGGCGATGCCATGGGGGGTGCCTTGCCCTGCCCTGCCCTGCCCTGCCCTGCCCAGAGGGATGTTCCTCCCTGGATGCCCACATCCTGCTTTCAGGGCCTGCTCTGCAAGGTCCCGCTGCCGTTTTCCCCTCCCTTCCCAGCCCGGCCCCGCATCACAGGTTCCCTTTTTTGTGCTCTCCGAGCGGGAGCGATCGATTGTGTCTCGTCCGAGCCCCCAGTCTGTACAATGGGAATATGAATAAATAATGCCGTGTGCATGAAGGGGATTTGGAGCTGCCACGTGCTCTTTGGGTAAAATCCTTTCCTTTAAACAGCAGCCGTCGCCTGTGCCGCTCCTGCATTTTCTTTTCTGCTGCCGAGGCTTTTGCTTCCCGTTAGAGCAGGAGCCGTGTCCAAGGCATTCCTGTGGGACAAGAGCTCGGATGGTGAATTTGCACAGCTGACACGATGCTGTCAGTGCTCCAGGACCCTTTGCTGTGGGGTGCAATGCAATGCAGAGGCGCTTGGTTTGCACCCAGCAAGCAAGGATTGGGATTCGCACCAGAGGGGAACGGGAATGCCGAGTGTCTCTGCTGGGATGCACCCGGGGGCCCACAGCGTGCCTGGGGTGGTGGCTGGGGTAGCTGTTCCCTGCTGGGGGGAGGCTGGGGCACAGCGCAGGTGCCCAGCCCAGGAACCAGAGGGTGGGACACACCGCACCGCTCTGAGGTGCCCTCCAGTGTTTCTCTCCCGGCTTTTGGGCCAGAATCTCTTATTATAGACACTCCTCGCTCGTCTGACCTGGAAACACAGGGAGAGCCCTTGGCTGCCCGGCGCCAGGCAGCGAAATGTCACTGTCGCCAGCCGGCAGGTGAGAGGCAGGAGCGGCCAGGGCAGATCTCTCTCCCTGCTCCTCCACACGCCGTCCCAGCTCAGCAGCGGGATGCAGGGAGCCCTCGGTCGGGCCGGAGCTCAGGTGTGGCCCCGGCANGCCCGGCCCCGGCCCCGGCCCTGCGCCGCTCCTGCCGCCGCAGCACTTTGTTCTTTGTGAAAAGCAGGAGCTGCGGCCGCTCTTTGTGCCGCCGATTTGAATTTGACCCTTTCCAACACCAAAAATCGATATTCCCGGGGAGAAGCAGTGGGTGCTATTTTTCCAAGCCCTGTTTACAGCGGAGCGGTCCTCGAGGCAGATGTTATCTGGCGGACTTTACCAAATTTTACAAAGCATTTTCTGAGCACATAATGACAGTATTATCTTTGTCCACCTGCTGAGAGGAGCGGTGGGCTCACAATAAATATCGGCTTCCGAGACGGGCGAGTCAGAGTCCGTCTTATCTGTCCAGATGGGGGGAAAAAAAGGCCCTAATTTACATCCCAGAAAGCACTGGGGTGTAACAAAGGTCGTCGGCTGACACTGTACCCTCAACTGGGATGAAAAATATATGAGTGGAGGCTGCATTGTTTGAAGGGGACACAGTCCCTTCCAACGGCTCCTGCCCCCTCCTCTGCTCTCCCACCCTGTGCCACCCGAGCCGTGGCATTCCCTGGCTGGGAAAAAGCAGGGATGTGTCCCTCGGGAGCATCCCTCGCTCAGGACGTGGGCCCAGGGCTGCCCAGCCAGGGCGATTCGGTGGAAGGCAGCCAAAGGCAGCCCCGCGTGGCACTGCCCACATCCCTGCCCGGGAACATCCCTGCCCGGGAACATCCCTGCCCGGGAACATCGCCGCTCCTCCGTGTGAAGGACGTGCTCCAGCACCTTGCTCTGCCGAAATCCCGGGTGCTTTGGGGGCTGTGACCCCGGCAGTGCCACCCCCTTGCAAAGGATGTGACCCTGCCAGCATTCCTCCAGCATTCCCAGCTCAGCCGGGAGCTCTCTGCTCCACGGGGTTTCTCACCACGTGCCGTGTTCACACAGCTGCTTTCCCCTGAGGAAACACCTCCACATGTCAGGGACACTGAAGATGGGGGCAGATCCATGGGTTTGGGTACCAGGTGCCACCTCCCATGGAGTCGCGGGGCCTTGCTGCTCCCGGCTGGGCTGCTCCCTCCTTTTCCTCCATTTCCAGGAAATTTTCTGCGTTTTACAAATACCCCACAATTAGTGAGTTAATGAGCTAATGAGGGAATTCTAGCCAGCTTCCCTCTCATCTGAGACCCCACAGGATCCTCCCTGTTCTGCATCTCAGCACCAGACCCAGCACAACCTCCCTGGCGCACCCCAGGGGGGCACAGCCCATCACTGAGAGACAGATTCCTGGAATTAGTCATTAGATTAAGGTACATGGCCCTGGAATTAGCAAAGGCACGTGTGACGCTGAGCTGGGACCTGAGGGGTCCAGAGGAGCTGAGGCAAACCAGGGGTGGGTGCTCTGCTCCGAGGGGCCACGGAGGCTCCGGCCGCTGGGATGTCACTGTGGAACATGTCCCACTGCCCCATTAAAATGGCAAAAAGACAAAGAAAAATGAGAGGGGAGTCAGCAGGGAATATAAAATCATTAACACAGCGCCTAATACAGTGGGAGAAATGTCGATGGGGACGCTGAGCTAATGGGCCAGTCTCCTCCAGAATTTTATTATCCCTGAAGTTTTAAATAATGCATCACATTCGGATCCCGGCATCCCTCCTGCTGTCAATCCGTGACCCCCCTGTTCAGCACAAGGAAGTGGCAAATCAGAGACACTCACCCTTCTCCACACATTCTGCAGGTAGTGATTGAGCCAAGATTTATTTATTAGCCAAGCTGTGATTGATTTAGAGGAGATTTGCTTGCTAGAGTTAATTACAAGCAATAACTGGCTGCGCTGGCTGCCCAGGAAGCCCGGCTGCTGCTCCAGGGACATCCTGGTTTGTGTCTGGTTCACCCCGTGGTTTGAGATCAACTACCTGGGGCAGATCATACAGTTGCTGCCAAGAATAATCAGCTTGATTCAATCAATGCCCTATGCAAGGGCACTTCCCACTGGAAGTGTTCAAGGCCATCTTGGAGCAACCCGGGCTCTGGAAGGTGTCCCTGCCATGGCAGACTGGAACTTCGTGGGGTCGGAGGAGCGCAAAGCCTTCTGGGAGGCTGATATGCAAATTAACCAAGCCGGGAGCACGCGGGCTCTGGGGGTCCGATTTTCTCACCCCCCCGGGGCACCCCCAGCGGGTGCAAGGGAACA
>VXBT01003380.1:0-35829 GCA_013400235.1 Oriolus oriolus | reverse complement strand
TTCTTCCCACCTAAGCAGCAAGAACGATACACCGCGATCTGCACTAATTTGCCAGTCCTCAGCGGGCGCAGCTGCAGGCAACACTTGGAAAACATCCCACCTCAGCCTGGCCAGGACTCCTGTGCAAAAGTCCTCTTTTCCTTTTGGGGTTTTTAGGGTTTTCAGTCTCTGTCCTAGCCAATGATCGTGAGGCAGATGAGGGATTTTCGGACCATGTCTTACACACGGCTCTAAGCGACAGCTCCTACCATGGGCATCTCCTGTCAGACGCTGGCCCTGGCTGCATGTGCAGGTCACCCCTGTACTGCGAGAGGCAACCTGGGACAGCTGAGCTGCACAGACGGGCACAGGCTGGGCACAAATGAGACACTGGAACTTGGAACCTTCTGCAGGAAGTCTTAGTGTCAGCTGCTCCCTTTTTATTCCCTTCATATCATTCTTAAAAATTTAAATTCTCTGCAGAGAAGATCTGTTTTTAATTGCTACCAAACATGTCAGCACCTGTGATCTTCCCTTCACATTTTCATGTCCAAGTTTTGATGCCATGAGAATGTAACTTTATAGAGAATTCTGACAGGTGTCTTTAAAGTCTGGAACACTGACACTATCATTTCAGGTGTTATTTATTAATTTTTATTAAAACATAATAAATATTACCAAAGTCACAGGGTTTTTTTGAAGCAAAATACTGTTTTGAAAGCTGTCTCAAATGTCAAACAGAATGCATTTTGCATTAGTTCTGTATAAATTTTTATTGAATTCAAACTTTTAAATAAATCTTCCTACATCTAATGCCTCTTATCAAAGCACAAAAACCCATTATCTGATTATAAGAAGAACCTCAGAACTCACCATCTTCAAATTTAATGGACTACTGATGCTTTCTTCCCTACCTAGACTGTTTTTAAAGCATTTTACTATATTTTATACATTATAAATGGATTCCATTCTTGGCTTAGCAATTCACCTAATGGACAATGGATACAAAAAAGCTCTAGCTCCAGGGACATTAAATTGGTTCTGAACTCTAAAAATTACAGCTTTTACAAAAAGAAAAAAATACTAAAAACATATCTAATGCAACACTGCATCTCATTTTCTGCTGCCTTCACAATCTGTCTAAAAGCTCCTAAATTTCTTAATGACACAATATGTTAAAATTGCATTCCTTTATATTTAGATCTCTAAAACATTTTTTCTTCTTTACAACCCCAAGGAGTTCCACCAGCAAATGGAAAATAACATTCTTTGCATTCCAGCAGCTGGGAACATGGAAAGCACTGCATCGTACAGGAAAAATGCTGTATTTAGTATGTGACCATGGTCAAAGCTGAGTACTTCAGAGAAAAGCAGTCAGTCAGTCTCTGGTAATGAACCTGATTCTACGTTTCACTTTGGGAAAGCAACAGTACGTAACAATAGGTAACATATGACACACAACTACACTGCAGAGGAAACTCCACTGGTAAAGACCTTTAAAGCCTTTAATTTGAATCATAATTCCTTCCCTTGGATCCTCTGCTTTAGGAGTTTTCTGCAGCCAGCAATACTACAGATTTTAAAGAGATGGTAGTCCCATCTCTCTACCCACTGCTCTCTTTCCCACCTCTCAACAATGATGTAGAATCTACTCTTTGACCTTACACAGCTTGACAGCAACAGCAAGCCACAGAGAGAAGTGGAAAAGAGCTTTTATTTTTCCATTAATTTGTATTGCTGTAGAAAAAGGACACAGAGAAAATGGGAATCCTTTCAAATTATGAAAAAAATGTTCTTCGGTTGTGTACTACCAGGGAGTTTTTCAGTTTAACAGGATGGGGTTTTTTAAAGCATTTTATTTTTTGGGTATATATACATGATATACATAGATATAGATATATAGATACATATTCATCTTCCCTCATACAGTAAGAACTTCATCTTACAGGCTCAGAAACACACAGGTTGGGCAAGATCTAGGGGCTTTTTTTGGTTCAGCCTTCTCAGAATGATGTCAGCACTGAATTTAAACAAGTTGGCTTAGGGCTTTATCTAGTCGCATCCCTCAAAACTCCATGGACAAGAAGGTCCTTGTTGCAACCTGCTTCAGTGTCTAGTTAAATCCACTTAGAACTGGAAATTCTTAATCTTTCCCTAGGTCGAGACTGGTATAAATCTAAGCATCTTAGCTGACTTTCCTCTGGTTTTTCTGATACATTTTTGCAAAGTTAGATTGCCAAACACTGTTTTCTAGGTTAGTAATATGGAAACCTGAGCACATGGTAAGAACATTATTCTCAAACCTTGCTGCCAGAAACTGAAGCAAGTTTTCCCATGTTTGTACACCTCTATTTCTAAACCTTAACCTGAATAAAGATTTCTCTCCCAAACAGTTTATGAAAATGTTGCCTTTCCCTGGTCTTAAAATTAAGAGCCAAACACGGTTAAGAGGGGAAAAGGGTTTCACCTTGGTATTTATTTAAGGCTCCTCAGGTGTGCTGAAATGCGCATCGAAATGCACCCCGAAATGCCCACTGAAGACAATGGCCCCCCACAATGTAATGTGTATACAATTATAGGCCTTGAAAATTAGCATAGCTATCAAAGATTCCCCAATGAGGGACTCCAGCGAGACCCCTCATCGAGGAACCCTCCCCCTGGATGGGCCTATCTTTGTTTACAGAATGTGTTCTGAAGGGGACCTTGGTGTCTGGGGCTTTTTGACCCTAAACTACGATGCTTCCAGAATGTTTGGTCTAAGCTGAATTATTAAACTTAAGAAATTATAAGGCTAAAAGCACTAAGAATACATAAAAGCTATATAGAAGGGTATATAAGAGGGGTATAAAAGAAAAGGCAAAAAAACATCATGGCATCAAAACCCCAAGTTTAAGCCTTTTTTTTTTTCCCTGATATATACATCTCTATGACTCAGGCATTCAGGCTTGGATTGGGTTCAACAACATTCACATTCAATTTTCAGCTTTGCAGTTTGTGGTTATAAATTGCAGTTATCAGGCTGTTTCCTTAGCAGAGTGGAAATTTTTCAAAGAAATGATCACCCCCCAACTTTCCACAGTAGATAATTAGTGTGGCAAAATAAATAAGATACAAGTATACAAGTATACAAGTATACAAGATAAAAGTATACAAGGTAGGAAAAATGACATGCTGAGACACCTCCTAAAAACATTTAGTCCAAACTGAACACTGCATTACAACTACTTTCCTCTGTACAAAGATTGCAAGAAAAAAGGAGAAAGAATTGTAAAGAACTAAATATAGGTATAAGAGTTAGACACACAGCTTTCCATTGGAGTACTGAAGATTAGTCTGGAGCACATGAAGAAAGGTGGAAGGGGAGAAGAAGACAAGAAAAGACAGAAAAAAGATAAAGAAGGGAGAAGCAAAGGAAAGAAGGAGGGGGGAAGAAAGACAGAAAGAGAGAGCAAGTGAAAAGAATTAAGAAAGACTTTCTTTTGTCTTAGAGTCTTGATAGAGAAGAGGCATTTTCTGCCTCTTTCCTCCTTTTACTTTCTACTTTCATATGATCTATGCCAACTCTGATAGCCTTCAGAGTTGAAGAGTTGCACTTCACTCGTAAGTGTTTTTAGTTTTTAATTTCATGAAGTCATTTTCATTGACCTCTTTACTACTAACCTGTTATTTTAGTAGATTTGGAAGGATCATTTACACTGACCTCTACTGCCTTACTGATTTCTCTCCTCTTTGATCCCGTGTCATCCAAGCAATTGAGTTTCAGTCCCAATTCTAGTTATTGGATACATAAAATAATTTCATTTTTGTTGCTATTGTTCCTAGATGAATTGTCTTTTTTCTGTATGTCTTTCCCAGCTCACAGTTTAATCCTTTCTCATATTCATTACAGCAGTCTGTTTTCTTCTGATTATGGCAGAGATTACTCCTTATATCATGGATTCTTCTGTCCTCCAAAGACTCCCTTGCTTCTGAAAAACTCAAATTTCTCTTATCTGAGCAGCCTTTGTAAGCATGAATAGATGCTTTCAATTTCACCTGAAGGCCCCATGCTACCACTGCCACCAGCACTGAGTCTGTCAAGGGAGGTGAGCTTTGAGCTGCTTTGCAGGGAAAGGTAAATTACCTCTTGGTTTGCCTGTTTTGTCAGTTTCCCCTAGAATGTTATGCTGTCAGTAGTTTGGCCCCACTGTAGGATTCAAGAATCTAGAAAACACCCTCTTCCAGATTTTCCCCAATGGTAGGTTGGCAACAGTACTTTGCCTTGCACAGAGAGAAAGCAGCTCTCATGCATTCTGCTGCAAGCTTTCTTTTTAGAAATCATAGAAATATAGAATGGCTTTGGTTGGAAGGGACATTAAAGACCATCTGTTTCCAACCCCCCTGACATGGGCAGGGATGCTAGTCACTAGACCAGGTTGCTCAGAGCCCCATCCAGCCTGGCCCTGAACACATCCAGGGATGGGACATCCACAGCCTCCCTGGGCAACCTGTTCCAGTGCCTCACCATCCTCACGGTAAAGGATTCTTTCCTAAAATCTGACCTAAACTACTCTAAATCAAATAATATCAAATAATAATTTGATTTGCATATCCCCAGCTTTGCAAATAGAGACACAAAAGTTATTATTGGCAACAAATTTCTCACAGATTTATAGTTACTAAGATTTTGTTCAATGTCACCTACAGTCAATGAACTTTTGCCCCACATTATGGCACATCTAGTATGGTCTCTTTTCAAGTATACAAAGGTCAAATAATGGGGTGTCTATTTTCAATTATTGTTTTGATAAAGAAATGTAACTTACATTGGACACTGGTTAAAAAAAAATCTACAATATAGGGAAATAAAATTGTGCAAAAACTACAGATATTTTAACATTATGGAGAATGTAGCTAAATTATGGAATTAATCAAAATCCAGCAACAATTTGAGGGATATATAGCAATTTTCTCCGTGTAGATTGTCAATTCTTGAGTCATGTTTTGAGCTATTTCGTTGTAACTATTTGTCCCAATTTGAAAGTTTCTTCCATTTTAAGTTCCAAAAGAAGTCTTACAAGTATTACCTATTTTAACTGTGGGAAATCTCCTATACCAACCATCAGAAACAAAAGAACTTTGAAAGATTGCACTTTGTAGATTATATTTTACTCCTATTGTATATGGATGCTGACTAGGAAACCATTTTTCTTGAACCTTATCCTTCTGTCTTGCTGTCTCTTCATAGTAAAACTGTAATATTTGGAAGATTCAATGTTTAGCAGATGAAGAGTGACTTATAAAGATTAGCTAAGAAATGAAACAGTGCTAAGTCTTGCCAAGATTAAAGAATTCTAGAGATATAAAAAAAGCTGCATGCTTTTCAGCAAAAATGCACATTTCAGGACACACTTGGACTGATTCTCTGGACTTGGATCAAATTTGTACTTTGTAAATTTGTTTCTCTCTCTTTTTTGGTTTTTGGGGTTTTTTTGGTTTTTTGTTTGTTTGTTTGTTTTCTTTTTTTTTTTTTCAGTTAGAGAAAGGTCTGATCACATCATGGCAAACCTTCCAGACAGCAGAAAAAACTCAGAATATAAAGGAAGCAGGATGAAGGAAAAATTGTTGCAGGTTAGCCAATATAATCTGTTGGTGACAGCACAGCAGAGGGCTACAAGTTAGGTCTTCTCCATTAAGGTTCTGGTCTTTCAGTTAATCTTGAGTCAACTACTACATCACACATTTTCAAATACAGGCATGTATTTTACATATGAGGTTATGTTTTTGTACACTGTAATTAAATGATTACATACATCAGTATCACTTTTTAAATTCCTCTCAAACCAAGCATAGGAAAATATGTTACTCTTCAGGATACACATTTTTACTAGCACAGTTTCTGAATCAAGATTTTAAAGAATTTCAGCTGAAAAATGGATATTAAAATGACGTTTAACACAATCTGTCTACCTGAAAAGTATGTTGCAGTTTAAAGATGACTGTTCACAAAACACTTGGAAATTTTTAGATGAAGTTTTGTGAAAGTAGAGCAAGATATTTGGTTTACAGTCCAGTTTAAACAGTTAAAAATAAAAAGCAAAGTACAAACAGGTAAATCAAAGTACTTTCATAAATTAGTGACCACTCTGAGAAAGGTTAAATACAGTATTCAACCAGAAAATGGAAGACTTAAGTCTCAAAAGGTCCTATTGCAAAACATACTTGAATGAAAAAGTACATTAAATGTATTTTACTAATATTTACTTCAACACATGAAACTGCGCATATTACTATGCGTTTGCACTTACGTTTGTTTTGGAAAGCACACTGTGGATACTGTAAGTGAGATTTTTTTTTAATTTATTTTTTGAACATGGGGATTCAAATCTTCAGAGCAATAAAGAAACTGATAATGATAATTTCTATTGTGTGAAAATATACAGAGGTTCACTGTCTTTATCGTATGCCCACTTTTAAAGAGGGAGCAATGCACTAGCATGTGAAAATGCACAGATTTAACTTCTTAGGAGGCTGGGAACTGGGAAATCTCAGTGGCTGTATTGGTTTCATGAGCAGCTACAAGAATATTGCAAATTGCAGACCTATTTTTTTTAAAAATACAGGACATTTCTACAATTAACATTACATAAAAGAAATGAGGCATAATTCCAGATCAGCTTTAGTGTTTTAAGTGTTTGCTTGTCCCTTTCCTGTGCAGGAGGAGGTGACATTCTGGCAAATGCAATGCATATCAGAACACACTGCAATAAAAAGACAGGAAAGCCTAGTCTGAACATAAAGTGATGAAAGTTTCTTTTAAAGCAGCCTTCTGGATATCATTCTGGCCAAGTCTAAAATGTGTCATGGAATAGGTGTAGCTAATTTCACAGACAGTGTGTGTTCAAGAATCGGATTAAAATGTTCCTGAAATTTCTATCCAAAAATGTAGTGTGCAGAAAAACGTGAAGAAACCACACAGGATCCATGTCAATACTTAAATATATGTATTGGCTTATGTGTAACTTGGTGTCATTATTTACTAGTGAAGTGGTTGAGAAAAATCATTCTTTTGAATATCTTCTTGTCTCTACTGTGCACTTCCACATTTTCTTTGCTCACTGTTCTCCTATGTATTTATTCTTGTGACGTGATTCTAAAATTGTATGGTTTGCCAGCTCTGCCTGCTGTGGAAAAGAACTGATGGCTGCCTTGCTGACATTCATCCTATGGCAAGGAGTCATTTTTAAGCAGGAGAGCCAGCATCCAAATGCACATTGGATATCAAACATCAGAGACAGGAATAACAGAGACTCAGTCATTGCTTAATCCCTCTAAACTAGTGTCTGGTTTTGAATCCTTAGTTATTCAGCACACTATGTGTGTGATTCTAAATAAACATCAATTTAGGCTACAAAAGCATCTGACAGCTGCAGAGAAGTCTTCTTGCAGCCTCCTGTATATTCTTATTCCCCAGAATGAAGTGGTACAACAAGGTTGAGTGTTTGTTTTGTCTTTCCTGTTCATTAACAAAATGTGTAAATATGCATTCACACCTAAAACAGTATGGTAGTTTAGGACCTTCCCTCTAGTTAGGGTGCACAACATCATCAGGCAGTCATTTTTTCAGATGAGTGGGGAGTAAGAACCTGAAGAGGGAAATAACATGAGCTAAAGAAGGAATGGTATTTGTCAAAGCACACACACCTGCTTAAAAAGACAAGATGCAAGACCTTAGAAGGAAAATGCAATCATGGATTTAGGATATTTTCCTTTTCAATAATTAAAATAGAAAAATGTATCCACATCCAGGGTAAAAACCCACTTGAAAATGAACAGCCAACACAGAGAGAGTGGGTTTTTTTAAGTGTCTCATCTTGTCTTGTTTCCATTCCATTAGAGAAAAGGCTGAAAGAAAACTGGCAGTGTTTTGGTTCGAGGGAAACAGCCAAGTGAACATCATAGTACCATTATTTCAATCAGTTTTCAGGCAAATAAACATGGTTAGCAGTGCATCAATGAACTAGTGGAACCAAAATATGTCCCAGAAAATCCTAAGTGTTTTTACTTAATGAAAAATTCTAAGGTAATCTACATTTCTACCTTCTACAGCAATCTAAAGAAACTTTCATTATTAAAAAAATGAGTTTCCTTCAGTCCACAGAATATGCCATGCATTTGTGTACTCCTGAACAGATTCCATAAAAATGCAAGTGGGATGCTCCCAGCAGAGCATGTTTTTCTGCCAAAGTTGGAGTCAAAGTTATGCAAATCTACCCAGGCAGCAAATACGGAAAGGCTTGCGACTGGCAAATAGTGAAAAAGGCCATGTAATGCTCAGATGAGCCAACATATTACAGCTTACTGACACTGGGATGTTTTCCTCACACCTTACACCTAGGGACACACTAGCAGATTTCTTGTCTACTGACCGGAGACCACCAGTAAACCATGTTTTACTAAATGCATCCCGAGGACTTGCCCGTGACATACAGAGCATAGCCGAGTTACAGTGAATACGATGAAATGCTGAAAAAGCTCGTTTTACTCTGGCTTCTCAGCTTTTGGAGAGCTTGTGTTTCTTATTGGACTTATGACCCTGACATCCATTTCAGCTTTTACTCAATCTTCCCTTTTCCCTACTACAATTCAACGAGGATCAACTCATCCTCTTCGCCATAACGTCCATGTCACATCTCAGAATTTCCTCCTAATTTATTCAGTCAGGCCTTGTAACCTTTCATTTCTCTTCCCTTACCCCTTTTAAAATTTCTGTTTTACATTTTATGTGGAGTGTCTTAAAGCTGCTCCAGCCCATCGTTTCGTCTCTCAGTCACATACACATCTTTCAAGTACAGAGGCAGATTTCAAGCAAAAAGGTCTTTGTCCTCTCCTTCAAGCTTTGAATCAAGCACATTCAGCTCAAATTTTTCATGACAGTTCTCTCGCAGTGACAGCTCATAAAGAGGCACCAGAGTACAAATAATTTGTACTTCTACACAGCTAAGTGTTCAGACAAATCACAGATCTTCCAGGTGGACCCACTGATGACACGTTTAAAGGGTACTGTCGCAGAGAAGACAGACGCATAATAATAGGAGTTGTTATGCATCACAAGGATGGAGGAGTCCTAAGAAAAAGATTATTTATAGGAGAGAAATACCTGAAATTTTAAAATGACAGAGCTCAAAACAAATCAAATTGTACGCATCATTAATTTTTCAGTATTTGTACTTAAAGGGTCTTGTTCATGATTTCATAGGTAAAGCTGGGAATTCCAAGAATGTGATTGACCACTGCACTCAGAAGATGGTGTTATGCTTCTTTTAAAACCTGCCACGTATCATGGCATCTGCCAGTGAAAAACCACACATCCTTTCACTAGTTCTGACTATTTCAACCAGTGTTGAACCACTATTCATTGTATCGTGCTACTGAGTGGCAGCCCCATGCAGGTGACATGGCCACTGAGCGCAGTGACAGGGAAAGCTGTGCCGCGCCATGCCCTGCTTTCATTGGACTCCTGGGCAGTACATGTCTCAAGTGAAAAAGTTTAGATATACCCACTGCTGCTGGGCTGCAGAAGGCTCCTTGAGAAGACCTCAGAATCCAAAGGTTATCCAAAATCTAAAGGATCATTTAAAATGTAATACCTGAATTATTTTTCAAAAAACATTTGGATATCAAGTTGTGATCATTCCTACTGGATGAATTTGTTTGAACAGATACTTAAAATAACTTCTGAGGAGAGTTCTGTCTAGATTTGTAGCAAAGCCACTTGAAAAACAGGATGAGAGTGGTTTCAAAACTTCTCTGTTGATGACAAAATTTTGTTATCTTTACTCAAATTTACCATGAAGTAATACAGATAATCTTGTGGCTATTTCAAATCTACTTGTGATTCTTCTGGTTAGGGGAAGAAAAAAAAAAACATTCCAGAAGAAGCATTCTTGATGAGATAATTCACCTTGAGACAAACAACCAATTAAGAGACTGGAAATAACAGGTTTGTGAAAAAAAAGTGTTAAAACCATATGTCATTTTAACACTTTCTATATCTTGAACCTGCTATTTTCTCACTTTTTAGGTAATTCATAAAACACAGAATTTATCAGCCTGAGTTATATCATTATTCCACAGTTTTCCTTTATAACGTCAATTTCTAATTATGCTTTGCTTTTTTTCACTGCCAGTAAGTTTTTCCTAAAAGAAATCTCCACAACTTTCTTCTAGAATTATTAATTGGTAAAATAACATTGGGTAAATCAAAAATCATGTCAAATAGTGGGTCTTCATGGGGGTGAGATTAATATTAAAACTATAACTCCTATATTGCTTCTTTTCTTTGCCTTCTCTTTTGTCTCAAATGAACCATCTCAATGAATTCCACAAGATGGATATTCATGTAAGATAATTTTATGTTGATTTGACTTGTTGACTCCGCAACAATTATGCTAATATTACAAAATTGCCATATCTTTAAGTAAAATTATTTGTATGTATCTTTATTAAATTCCATCCCTCATCTATTTGATTGTACATTTTTGATTTAGTTCTCTTCTGCTTAGTTATTTCCCTCACCCCTCACTGCACATAACAAAGATAATTCCACAGAGTTTTCTCAGGTGATGACACTTAAGATCACATTACTCAGCTATTGCAGTTAATTTAGAACATAAATGAGCAGGAAGAGGGAGTTTAGGGGGGTTTTGTTCATTTTCCTCTGGACAGAAAGGTCATTTACTTCAGTGCTCCATTAACTGAAACCATGCTGTTATCTTTTTCTAGTGATAGTCTTGCTGGTGTGCCCTTATCGTACGGTTCTGCTCCCCACAGCACTCGAGGTGGCTGATCAGTTGGCGTGGATGGCAATATGCACGTGTCACCTCCACATGCAGTTGTGATCAGCATGGTTACACACCCAGAACTAAGACAGCGTAAGCATATAATCTCTCAAGACTTACTGAATAACCACTTTATTCTCCTTTGTCTTGTTCAAATACCTAATTGTGCACCTGTTTCAAACATCAGCAGTACACAGCTCACATCCCCTTTTCAATTGCACTAATCACTACATTTCAGAGAGATCTAGATCACTATTATGAGCTCTTTTTATATGGAGGAACCAGGTATCCCTAACCTGCAAACCAAACTCATATATGCAGAAAAACTATTAAACAGCACTCTGCAGCATCTAGTAGCTCTGGAATTTATTATCAACTAAAAATAAATCTTTTCAGCTTGTGTTTAACATACTTGTCTCTATGACTTTGTCTCCCAACAAAGCATATCATTCCAGTGCCAACATTTTAGTTCTGTAGCCTTTGCTTGACCAAGAGGAAGAAGGTTAAACCATTTGCAGAGACAGTGAGAGAATGAAAGGCCTCACCTCTTTCCTTACTACACATGGATAACCCTCATTTAGTAATGTGGCACAGCTTTTAGAAGTGCCTTGGCTGTGCAGAACTCTCTTCCCAAAAGGGTTCAGATGCAATAAACACTGATACACTTTGAAAGTGGTATTTAAACAAAATTGTGACTGCTTTTCATCCCACGATCTGGGGATATTTTAAATAAAAAAGATTTTACGGCTCAGTTTATGTGGCAAGCAATGCAGGAGTAAAATCCAGCATTTTCCTGACTGTTTTTGCATCTCTTTTGCTCTTATTTCAGACAAATAAAAGCCAACAAAAGAGCAGACCACCTTACTAGAGTAGGTGTTTAAGAATATTTCAACTTCTCAGACCATTTTTTTTAAAGACACGGCACTGAAACTGAAAGAACAACTCCTTATGGGATAAGTCTACTGGAGCACAGAGAGCAATGTTTCAGCAGTGTTAAAGTATTCCCACAGGATCCAGAGACAATCTGTATCACAAGTAAGTGTGTGTGTTTAATAAGAGATTCAGACTGTGATATGTAGGTGTCTTGTAATCATCTGACGTGTTTTCAGAGATATGTTTTCTATTTTCTTCTATGGACATAATGGCATTTTGGTTTTTTGTTTGAGACAGGACATCTTGGAGAAGCTAAAATAAATCCCCACTACGGAGAAGAAAATAAGAACAAACTTATACATGGAATGTCTGGACTACAGTTTACAAACCCCACAGGATCTACAGAAGACATATTTTCTCTCACAATTAATGTTAACCACCTGAATCTACCCTTCCGTGTTTTCCTCTCATTTGAGCTTATATAGTCAGAAAATTACGGGAATATGAAGAAATAAGACTAAGCTGCCACTGTTGAATAGTGAAATATTTTCATATGTATGTCTCTTATGCTTGAAGAAAACCAACCCCCAAACAAACAGAAAACGCTTCTCTGTAGTACCTGCACATTTCTTTTTAAGTGTAACCCTCCCACAAAAAGTAGTCTGTAATTCAGATTATAGATTAGAAATTAATTTTTTGCTGTTTGCATGAGAATCTGTGCATTGCACCCACCAAAGTAAGTCTGTGGCTTTCATAATAACTTATCTTACATTTATATTTATATACATATATATATTCCCCGTTATAGACAAAAGAAGCTTCTCACATGAGAGCTGTAAAACATACACAACAATATAAACACAGCACATCAGCAGTAAGAGAAAGGTTGCAATGATGCTTGTCCACTAGTATATTATAGACTCACAGCAATCAGCAACTGCAGCACCCAGAGTCCTCACAATCTTTTTTGTGTTAAGAAGGGATTTCCTGTTACTTAACCCTTTTCACTAGTCCCATTCCGCATGTGAACTCAGAAATAAAACTGTATTAGGGCTTTCAAAATAATTTACAATAACTGATCCAAATAAAAGGTCAAACTGTACTAAAAATAATGAGCAGTTAGCACGCACCTCACAGTTCAATGACTCTGCAAGGGTATTCCAGTGCTTTCCAAGCACACCTGAAACAAGCTGAACAATAAAACATCAAAATGTCAAAACTTTTCCCAGGAGATCCTTTCATCAAACAGAAAAATCAAAACTGCATATCTACTGGAGTCATCATAAGCGTGTCTGCTAAACATATGCAAAGCAAAAAATATACAATATCCAGTCTTCATAAAGGCACTGCCACAATCTTCGTCAGTCAGATCCCCCCTGAGAACTCTATCCTGACATTAGAGCACTAGTAGACAACAAATTTTTGCTATCAGTCGGAGTGAGATTTCCCTGTGATTTCTGGTTATTCTGCTGAATGAGATGGTTTCATCCTTACCTTATTCTGCCCAACTCCTCTGCTGCTTCACTTATGCTTATATTCTTTTCTTCACAAGCTCTTTTCAGCAAGGGCTATCTTTTTAATTATGTGTGCTAACAACACTTGGCTCAATGGAGCAATAAGAAATACTGCACTACAAAATGATAATAAAATACCCTTTCCTTATGGAAGAAATTAAATAAACAGTTCTATTCCTTCTGCAACTCCATTAGAGCACAAATAAACAGAGAATCCTGCACCAAGCTTTAGATATAATGCTCAATCTCTTAAATAAAAACAAGAAAACCCACAGAGACCACAGAGAAGATGAATTTCAGATTCTAATAGCACAAATGGACTTTAATATGTCTTTCCAAAGATCTTCCGACTAGCAAAAATCACAGGGGAGATGATTGGAGAGATAATAGCAAGTCATAGTCATGCATGTATCTGATATGCTTTTAATCTGAGCAACAAATCTAAAACAAACAAACAACACATATTCAGAATGTCAAGAACTACTCTTTTTTTCCTGCATTTGTTGACTACTTAAAAATTCCTATCTATCCTGTTTTCCCTTTGAGGACCGCTTTTTTACCATCATGCAGACAATCAGAATTTGTAACAAAAATTTAGGACGTGCAACAGATTAGGACTTGGCCTGCTACAACCAATTGCCATGAGGAAAAATTACCCAGAGATACATAGTAGAAAAAGCCCCATAATATGACCTAGAGGATCAAAATATTGCACAAACTTTGGCACTCATTACAACACTTACAAATACAAAATACCCAATTGGAATATACTGTTCAGAGGGAAAAAAGAAATTATTCTAGCCTAGAATTTTTTGCAGCCAGCTTGCTTAAGTGAATCTGAGCAAGCACAGTGTGAGTGCCGAAGTCGAGAGGGAGGGAGTTGCAGACATTCTTGAGCAGCACAAATACTTTGGGGGAAGGTGGATTTGCATGAGGCTCTTGGTTGTAAAAGAACACTTAGATGATGATTTTCATGAGTATTAGGGCATAGGTTCTCATTCTGATCCATGATTTAATCCCAGAAATTACATTCTTACAAATTTATTGCTAAAATAGCCTCAGATCATATCCATAATTTATCCTATTTTATATACTATTTGCATCACTTTTCATCAGTTTGGATAGGAAACTTCTTTCTCACTTCCCAAAATAGTGGTAGCAGGCACTAGAATCTGAAAATATTGAGATACCAGGAGAGAATCATCTTAAATGGTTTCCGTCCTAAGTCGTATCCTATCTGATGGACATCTGAAAACAGAGAAAGAAATTTTTTAACATTTCTCTGAAATGTGAAGTTTTTAACCATCAGAGGTAGTTCTGTTAACTGTGAATGATTAGCCTTCCAAGACATGAAAAGTAACACCTAAAGTAACCTCTAAAGATTCTGTGAAACCCACTAATTGCAAAAGTAGTAATGCCTTTGTTAATGTCACTTACTGCAGATAATTTTTGGGGTGTCCAGTGACTTCAATTGTTTATGAAATGAAAGGACTCTCGGACTATGAAATGTTTTCCTTTGATGGTGAATGACAAAATAATGTACAAATAACTATATTAATTTTCCAGTTTGTCCTTGTGTTCTGAGTCATCTAGAAACCTTCATGATGAAGCTGCTGTTTAATACATTTATTCTGGATGAGTTGCTATGAATTCAAAAGAAGGAAGCTGAATTAACCAAATTCCTTATGCAGCAATCAACAACAAATGAAATAAAATAAACATTCCCTACTTCTCATATAGAAACTGCATAAAGTAGTGACATTAGCCTAAACAAATCACTCCACCTTCCTTGTGAAATAATTTCAGTCTCAATAGCTGAGTTTGTTATAAATATTTTACAGAATGTGTACTTGCATCTGTTACTCAGCAGTATAAGTTGTATACAAAAGCGACACAAGTTTTTTAAATCAGTACCTGTTCAGTTAAGATAATGCTAATTCTAAACATTTAAATTTCCTGTGTCTTTGCTTAGATTATTCATCTGAAAGAGCTGAATAAGAAAGTAAATTTTGAAAAAAAATCCATCTTCAGCTCCTGGTATCCTCAAGTTACTTATCTGTTTTTTTTGTAGGAGCAATGAAACACCATATAACAAATTGTATTGCCAACAGCAACAGGAGTGGTTTTAAGAACCAGTTTCCACAAGGTTGGTTTTAAGAACCAGTTTCCACAAGAGATGCAAATGGTTACAGAAGGTGTAAGGTAATGGAAAGTCAGATCTTACTGTGTTTAGATTGTTCTCCTGGAAGTTACAGAAATGTTAACAGACAGAAGGAGCCAGTCTTTTGTCTGTACAGTAGGTTCCTTATGTAGTGAATGATGTGATTTCATTTTAGATGACTTTCAGCTCTTCTAAACATATGGTCTGGAGTAAAGAACAAGTCTGTGGAAACATTCCCATCTATTTGAATACTCTTCAAATAAAATATTTAAGTACTTATTTCCACAGAATGACTGCCAACAAAAATAGAAGAAAAAGAAGGCACAAGGTAAGAGGAGAAAGATTTTGATTTTAGTGTGGAGTAAGTCTATTTCACTCCCTGTCTTGAAAGGAACTTGTAAAAAGATTTCAGATTTTTTTTTTAAACATTAAAATATTCACTTAATAATATTAGTAAATTCCAGAAATATTTGTGGAGGTTTTATCTCAGTGAAACTAGAAGCTAAGCCAAACCAGCTTCCTTTGCTTCTTGCTCCATTTTAAAGTGTTGCAAAAGCTTTCTTTCCACTCTGACACTTAAAAAGTTTGAAAGTTATACTTTCCAGAAGGAGGACTTTGTTGCGGTAAAAATGCGTGTAGGACAGTACAGAGCACACTTTTGCATTTGAGCGCATAAGCACAATGTAAATGTATCTCTTTCTCCTCCCTGCTAAGTGCTATGAATAGTGAAGAATAGAAAAAGGTTTTATCCGTCTGGCATGCTTCTCCGTACAACTACGGTCAACATAAATGTACATAATAAAAATCAGTACCATGAATGTATGGATACTGAAAGTACAGACAGAAAACAGTTGCTTGGACAAATATAATGTAGTGTTCATAAACAGTGTTTGTTTCCCCATCATATGGAAATGACAGTAGGGAACATAAAATGCAATATGAGTGCAGCTTTCCAGTTGAGATACAGCATTTCTACGCCACTCAAAGTATTCTCTTGCCAACCCCTTGTAGTGTTAAACTTAATGCATTCTGGTGCCTTTCAGCCTCCTGCAATCTATTGGGAAGAACTTTATTTCAGTTTTATACAATGATAAGACTTGCCCTTGCTAGTATTTATAGCGTACACAGTAAATTCAGGTAATTGTAAATCACTCAAGGTTTCTCTTTTTTTTCCATTACTTTGAAAGAAATGCGAGCTGCATCATCCAGAAAAGACCACCTACAAATGGAATTTCACAATCTTGCTAAATGTCTCCTGAACAATATCTTGCCATCACTCTGAATGTCCCATTCTTCTTCTTCCCCCAGTTTCTTATTACTAAGTATGATGTCGTGTGGTCTGCACTATTCCTTTGGTCAGCTGGGATGAGCTGTTGCAGGTGTACTTCCACCCAGCTTCTTGTGCACTCCCGGTCCACTTGCTGTCAAAGTGTTTCAAGCATAAAGGTCCTTGATGCTGAGTAAGCACTGCTCAGCAATAGTTAAAACAACCCTGAGTTTTGCAACACTGTTTTCAGCATAAATTGAAAACATGGCCCAATACTAACTACTATGAAGAAAAATTAATTATCTTTCCCAGTCAAAACCAGTACCTGCCAAGAATTTCAGGAAATCATAGTATTTTATATTAATTTATATAGTAGTAGAATGAAAAAAGCAACAACTTGGTATTGGTGCACAAATCAATCTTCAAATTTGCAAAAAGTCATCTCTAAAGGGACATCTACCATTGCTCCATATCAAGGACTTAACACAAGGAAGGATATTATTAAGGAAAAACGAAAGGGTGCTGTTTTGTATGATTGTACAACATGTTAATACTGCACTTGGGTTCATAAACTGTAGGGCAAGTGGATATCAGATGTGTCTGTTGCACTGATATAACCAGTTAATGCAATAGCAAGGCATTTTGGAAAAAAAAAAAGAGAGAGAAAAAACTGGTAATGAGATTAAATGCAATGGTAAACAGTACATCTTCATATAGTCAAATGTAAATTTTTCAAAATTAACCCTATATTCTGTTTTGAAAAGTTATTTGATCAGAGGGAGTTGACTAGAGGATTTACTTGCTCTGGACCCAAAATCAGCTTCAATAATAAGGTGAGTACAAGAGAATACTTCTAGCAATTCTTGCTAATGATACAGTACAGGAAGATTTCATCAGTGTGGAGATGCCTGGGTGTTTGCTTGTTCAAAACAGTCACTTTCAGGTCACCCTGTATACAGGAGTAACAGAAAACCTACTTTGTAGCGTGCTCATATGAAATGATACACACTGGAATGAATTAGAAAAATTTCTATTAACTGTATCAACCTGCAAAATGCAGATTTGAGAAAAGCAAATGAAATTTTTGTTCATATCAAGTGAAGTGTCAGGATAATGTTAGAAAGTGTTTGCACAATGCTAGAAAGCACTGATGAGATACATCTGAAATTTAAAATACTAGCCATCTGGGAATGCCATCTCACTCTAAAGTCTGGAGGTGATGAGAAGTCCTTGCTCCGAGAAGCAGAGAACTATCAAACAAGTAAAAACTAGGTGACTAAGACAGCTTCTGCTGGAATTATCCTTTGTGAGTCACCTAGCCAAGACTACAACTATCAGGTTAGCTGGTGGAAATAATATGACAAGGCATCAGTCATGCTCTCCACATGTGCTTCATTCATTCACTCCTTCCTGTGGGTCATGGTCTCTGACTGGACCAAATCTTGCAGGATTGTCAGCTACAGACAGGCAGAAGCTATGCGCAAAACATGTAAGAGTGAACGAGAGTCACTCAAAATAACATTTCTGTGTTGCATTATAACAACACATAAAATTGTGTTTCCTTGTTTTCAGTTTCTAGGCAGAGACGACAAAAGTGAAGAATAAGGATCCTGTTGAGGTTTACACATTTGTGTTTCTTCTGTCTGTCAGTGCTATCAAAAGAATATCTTTCTTATCAGTTCCCATAGTTATATCTGACACTCTCTGAAGACTTACCATCTTCCTTACAATGCACTAGATACTTTTTAAACAGAGTAACAGGGTCTTCTTTGATTCCTCACAAGTTCTGACATGCATGTAGGAAGGTGGATTTCACAAGCAAACCAGAGAAGGCTGACATATGAATTGTTGAAGGAAAAGACTTAGATCTCACATATCATTGAAAATCACAGTGCAAACCTTCCTAATACATTTTATATTTCACAGATAACACGGATTGCTCCCCTTTTCCCCCTTTTTGAAGCCTGACAGAATAGCAAATAGTCAGATGTTTTTCTTATCTGAAAAATACTCTTTCCCAGCTCCTCCTGATCTACATTATTGCCTGCATACACAAATTTGAATTAATAAAATAGAATTAAAATTGGCTTCTTTAATTTCTGCTCTGAATATGTCTTTACTTCTGTTTGTAGGATAGATTCTCTGAGAGAGCAAATGTACTGCATCTGGCCTTTTATCAGCAGAACTGTTCACAGGGATTCCAGGGTGGAGTCAGTTCTGTCCCCCGTTACCTCTGTGCACCACTAAATGTAGAAAGAGTAAAGACAATGGAGTCACCTGTGTATCTTCAAACAAATTCAAATTGGAGTTATTTAGGAAAAAAATATACTAAGATTATTATGTTTACAGATTCGTTAAAGAAGGTTTATGTTTGAGCATGGATGGAAGGGACAGCTTTGGAAAGAACAAGGCAATGTATTTTTATTTACAACATTTTAGACATCAACAGATAATGCACTCAGCTATCTAAAGCATTACAAGATAAACACTAAATGTTTTCTGCATCACCTTCAATGTGCTTTTTGAAAAGGAATGTCATATATATTTCTGTACTTACTGTTTTCACTTTGGGGTGATTTTTCTTTCTGTAATTTGCACAAGGGAGCGTAAGGGAGTAAGTTTTGGAGAAAAAAAAAAAGGCTAAGCAAGACAGCTACTCAAAGAAGTCTCAAAACAAGGCCTCAAGCAGACCTTGAATTCTCGAAGGATTGGCTCTGACATCTTCACTAGCTTCAGTTCAAAACTATTCAGAAAAGAGCAAAATGTTCAGAAAACTCACAAGCTGTACCAGTCTGCTAGAACACCTCCTGGAATGAGCACTGCTGCAGTTGAAGCCTGAGATACCTCAATCAGCTAGTAGACTCGTATTTAGACTACACAGCCTTCTAAATAAGCAAGTATCTTTTTGTTAAATGTGTGCTTTACATCCACTGATAAGAAGATTCTATTCCCAAATCTCACATCTGCTGCACACATCACATTCAATACAAATAATTATACCCTGAGGCTCTGTTTCTGTGGTGTCAAATATGCTTACAGATTTAACTGCTGGAAGGATTTCATGGGCACTAGGGTTGGTGCGATCACCCCTTTTCTGTGGAAGGAGCATCAATCCTATTGCAACCTCGAGAAAAGTGTAAGCTTTGAAATTCCAGTTCCTTGTGAGAGGTGGGGCTCAGCACAGTCCAGGAATTGCCTGAGGTGTGGGGATTGTGAACCCTCCTGTGTGAAGACCAAATGGTCTGAGAAGACATGAAAGCAAGAATGAAAGCATCCTTGCAATCCATCCCCATTAAAAAGAAGCACACATTTCTACTTAATGCAATCTTGTCTCTCAGAGCCCTCTTCCTAGACCCAGCTAATGATGGTTGTGACCCACTGTATTCATCCACCAGGGTTTGCTGTAACTACATACAGATAACCTATCTTTTGTTTTCTTTCCTTCAGCTCTTCTCCCGTAAACTTAGAGTTTCTCAGGCAAAACCAATATGTGCAAGGTGACTTCTTCATATTTTCCCATTATGACTGGGAATAGCACCATGTACGTGGTACTTTCCCTATCCAATATTTTCAACATGCTCAGACTTACACCTTTCAATGGCTCAGTTCTTTAACTACTGTCACTGTGTCTGCAGTTGTTTCATTTATGATTTACATACCCTCACACGTGCTGTTATTTAAATATAGTTTGCAGTTGTGTGTGTGTGTATAATGTGTGTATATGAACATAAACAATAGGTGTATACAAATGTAAAGATATGTACATGTAAGGGACATTATGTATGCATGATATAAGAAGTCTCAGACTCAAACCAAAGGTAGCGTTTTTTCAAGTGATCATTGTGAGTGAGTGAGTTTGGGAAAGGGGCCTTGCTTCACAGTAACAAGACAGCTGTAACTGTGACCACCTACAAGGCATGGCACAAACAGTCCTTTTTTCCTCCGTCTCTCTCTGCGAACACCAAGCACTGGAAAATAATTCTAACTTGTTGCAGGACACAGTATCTATGAGATACCCATTTTTTTATTGAACCAGTCAGCACCAGTCTGGTCAGTGACACTCAACGGTGGCATTACACAAGCCAATATAATTCTTATTTAACTGTCAAATGCAAATCTACTTGCACGTTTTTCTTCTCTTTATTTCCCAGCCAAGGTGCCATCTTGCAACATGTAGTGTAAACAAGCACAAGCAAGCATGGGGCATGCTCAGTGTCCCCACACAAGGGACTCAAGAAAGAAACATGCTGTTTCAAATGTCCAGCTCTGCCATAGTATTTGCTTCCCATTTAGGGACAGCCTGATCTTCAGAGGACTTTCAGTGCTTACTCTTCTTTATGATGTGAAGAATTGCCCAGAGAGGTTGTGGAGGCTCCTTCCTTTGGAGATATTCAAAAGTCATCTGGACACAATTCTAACGTGCCATGGGGAACCCCTTGTGAGCAGAGAGGTTGAACTCTTACAGCCTTACCCACTCTGTGATTCCAGGAAATGATGTTGCATTTCAAAGTCCCAAAAAGTAGTTGAGATACAGACATCTTTTTTTCAATTCAGGTATACAGGTAAATTATTACTTGGGACTTAAGTTTCAAAAAGTGGCAGGGTTTCCATTCTATTTTGGTTTTTTGTTTGGTTGGGGTTTTGTTTGTTTGTTTGTTTTCTGAAAGACAGTATGTAACTCAAATTCAGAAACAACAGTTTTTGTGTAATGATGAAGAAGGCTAAATTTCCAGCATCCTGAATTTTCTCAAGAACAGGTAGTGTGCTATAAAGATTTTTCACTAGGAATTGAGGAAAAGATAGGTAGTCTTGGCCTGACAACTCTGTAATATTGATTCAGAACTTTGTTTAAACATTATCAAATTAAAAGCTGTATTGGGAAGCAAGTTGAAAAAGTATTATCCACAAACTTTGTCAGAAAAGAAACCTAGTCTTTCATTCTCCAGTAATGTACCTAAATACCATGTTTTTACATCACATAACTTGATACTTTTATTGACTGGAAAGGTGCTGTGTTGGGGAAAACATACTGTTTCACTGATTTCCAACAGCATTCCTCCATAACTAAAATCACAACATTCAATACAATTAGGGATAAAAATTCCTGCTTGGCAGAATTGACTATTAAACTATTTGATCAATTTTTCTTGTTGCATTAGCTGAGGCTGGCTCTATGTGTTGGACAGGCTTCATCTTCATATGAAAATAATGTTAAAAAAATAACTGCAAATAAAATTCAAACTTGTGTCTATGCATCCAGCTCTGTCTAAATGTCCATCAAAGAACTCTCATCATAACTTCAGAAATTCACAGCGTAGTGTAGTTCGGGTTTTTATTCTTTATGAGAAAGTAAATATCCCTCCCACTCGCAGATGCCAGGCAATACTCAAGTTACTCATTAATCACGGTCAAGGTACTTGCTTTAGAAACGAAACACCTGAATGGCATGTAGCAGCTTTTGATGCAGTGGAAATCCAATTATATTTGATGTGGCCTTGTATTTTGTGACCCTATTCATTTTTAAGCACGATCTGCTGCACATCTCCTGTGAAGACCTATTTCACAATTTAGTGATTTTCTTGCACAAAACCCATTAGAAAGAACTTTTTCTAATTCTGTAATACTTTAAAATCAGTTTTTCACTCAGACAGTCACATAGTTTTTAATCTAAGTTGTCCTAATATTTATCCTAATCTAATACGAAACTACAGCTGCTACTTTGCATTAGTATCATATACAACATATAGTGGAGGATAAATTTATGGCTTACATCTTCCTTTAATTGTGTGTTTCTATACCTTATCTTTCTTAAGTTTCTTTGAAAACTCCTGTCATTTTCCTTGGAAGACGTTATAACTAAAACTTTGCTCTTAAATTAGAGGTATGTTACTTTACTGCAATTTGAGATAGTTTAAATACAACGTACACGCATTAAAAAGAGGCAGTGTGGAAAGGAATGGAAATTACAAAATGCCAAGAGCAATGGGGTGCAGTGTGGTAAAAAGTACTTGATGTGATTTATGACAGAAGTAAACTATAAGAAGAGAAAAAAATCTACTTTAAACGGTGCCTTTTTATCCTGAAAATGGTAGACAAGACATTTCAAGTTCTATAAAACTGGTCCCTAAAATTTCCTGTTGTTTTTGCTAGGAGGTAAAGAAAATTTATAGGGTTCAAGCGTACATGATATTTCAATTTTAAAATGTAGTCTTTTGTGTGTGACTGATGCTTACTGATATGAGCAAAGATGATGTTCTCTAGCCCAGTGCTGACTAGACTACAACGAGAACACTGAAAGTCACAAGTGCTATGAAATATTCATCAGACAATCCAAGGGTTGTTTTATTTTTTCCACATGAAAGTGCTTTACTTGGTGTGGCTGATCTCCAGAGCTAGCAAAAAGGTATTTGCTAGGACTAACTTCTCCTTCTCTAATGTTATTCATTGAAATGAACAAAATCATTTGCAGTGTGTTGTTAACTCATGATATTTATTAACATCACAATTTTTGCAGACAGATATATTCTTGCATGATTAAGGCATAGTAGATTAGACAGCAGATGTCTGATAGAATCACGTCTTATTATTAATTAATATTAGACCGGAATAGAGTCATTAAATAGACCCAGTGCCCCATCTTGTTCTGTGCATACCCAACTGTATAATGTGTGTGTCAAATCTTTGTGAGCCAGCAGCTAAGCTGGCAGATAAAATTGGTAGCTCAGTGATGTCTAGCTCCTGGCCCTGCACAGGACAGCCCAAGAATCCCAGCCTGTGCTGTGAGTCTTGTCCAAAACTTCTGCTTGTTATAAGTTCAGCTGAGATTATTCTAAATAAAATACTCCAGTTTGCCTAATATTACTTCAAATAAAATCACTTTCAAATACAAAAAAGATATTAATATCATGAGTAAAACCATTTCTCTCTCTTTCAGATTTGCTTCCTTTTCTGTTTGGGGTTGTCAGGACACACAATGAGAATATGATGGTATGAACACCTGTAATATGTTGACAATGTAATAAATGAAAGTGATGTGTAGGAAATTATGCAATGAAAATATTTAGGGCTTTGTATGTTTTTACAGGCTTCACGTATATGAGTCTTGTCTGTGTAGAGAAAAATCTAGCTCTAAGAAGCAAATCAAGGGCAATTTCAAACAGATTTAGTTGCATGTAAACGAATACTTAATTCTCCCTCCAAAGATCACATGAAAAGAACAGGTGTATGTGTTGAAATTATTGAAAAGAAGATATTTTTCATGTCATCTTGTGAGAATTGTATATACCTGTATTTTCCCTCTATTTTCCTCATAGTTTATTATTCAGCATGGGGTTTTGCACAGGACAATTCTTTCTGTTTGTTTACACTGCATTTCTGCATAGTCTGAATTACTACTGCATGCCTACTGGAGTTCTCTTCTTCCCTATGTCCACATAGTTGGATTTTTAGCCTCAGGAAGAGTAAACTGAGTATAAATAACAGTGCCTACCAAGGTTTATTTCATTCTGACACATAGTTACTTGTGAATTGAGAAGCATTTTCTTATTAATGTTATGTAAACAACAGAAAATTTACATGACAGTTTTGTTCAGATTCGGGCTGAGTACATATTATTGACCTCTCGCCAAAAGGATATCACAAGTAATTATTATTTTAAATCACAGTCAGACAATCTTTTACATCCTCAGTGTTATTTCTCTGAGTTGCAGTTTCCTAACCCATTGCCCCTTTCAATATCTGGAATATATGGTACAGATGTACTTGTGCCTATTTCCCAGTTTTCCTACATAGCTTAAATTCACAGTTACACAAGACGTATGAAGTTCCTCTTTTGTAATTCAGCTTTTCAAAATACTTACATGACTGACATGAGTAAACTGCATTTGCAAAACGTTTCTAAGTACAATAATACTTGACCAATAAAACACAATGTCAGCACTACTAAATGTAATGTCCATTACTTTAAATTAACTGTCTTTAGAATTCCCTAGATATTCCACCCATGTTCAGTCACAAGGTATGTTTATTCTATATGATTCTGCATGTAGACAGCCCTCCTTCATTTTCATCTATTACACTTCTGCATTTACTCTTTTACAACTTTCTCTTTTTCTATCAATCTGAGCAAATGGCTGCCAGACTACAACACTAAGGCAGTATACTTACTGCTATCCAACTGTTCTTAAGGGTCACTTTGTGAGACTCAAATTCTCATAATTATTTTGGTCAATCAAGCTCTCACATGCAAAATTTTCCCCCACATCTTTTATAAACACAAAGAATGCTTTCTTTCACCGTTCATTTCATTTCATCTTTATTTTTCTGTGTCCTTTACTGTATTCTTCACAAATTTTGCTCAGTTAGATATATTCAAAGTCCTGCTGTGAAGATCAGCCTCTGAAACCATGTCTTTGACCATAACCATCTCATTTAATACCCCTCTATTGCCCTTAATATCAACCATAAACTGTTTAATTTTAATATATTTCCATTACTTCCAACCCATTCCTCTCCTATCATCTTCAATATGGAGATGTTCAGTCCAACCTGTACAAACCCACTTGCTTGTAACAAACAATAACAAATCACTAGGACCAGATGGTGTTCACCCAACAGCTTTAAAGGAACTCAAGGACGAATCAGCCAACCTACTGACAGCAACATGCAATCTCTCATTTAAAGTTCTGCCAGTGTCATGGAGATGGTGGCATGGTAAAAATTTTTAGAGAAATCATAAGCAAGATCTTGGGAATTACACACCAGAAAGTCTGATATGCATACCAGGTAGATCAGCAGCAATGAGTCCAAAGAATAATTATAAGCTACTCTACTAGATATGATGTGTAGAAGAAGAATCAATGTGGCTTCTGTACAGGGAAATAATGTGTCACTAATCTATTAAAATTTCTTAAAAGAGGCACTGACCACAAGGACAAGATAGATCAATTGATATTCAAAAAACGTTTTGAAAAATCCCTCATGGATATCTGATAAAGAAACTAGGAGACTCTTGAAATAAAAGCAAATATTCTCCCATATATACAAAACAAAATTAGAGATAGAAAAGAAAAAGCAGAAAGTACCTTACTAGAGGAATCCCACAGAAGTCTATATTGCTCAGAGCATTTGCTAGTGATCTTGAAAAGACCCTTTTCGCAAAAAAAAAAGCAATGGTACTACAATTTCCAGGCTGGAAAGATAACGACTAGTTATTAAGAGCTGAATGAAAATCTGAGTAATGGGGTAAAATGGCAAACAAAATTCAACGCACATAAACGTAGAGGGAAAAAAAAGGCCAAGTCTTGTGAAACAGGATGGGAATTAGAGTATTAGTGCTGACAACTAAAATTGAATTTACAAAATCTGTTTTGTATCTGTTTACTCAATATTAAGTAAGCATTGAAAGGACATCTTGAATGCGGAGTCAGTCATTAACAAAATGCACGGAGAACAAAAGGAAAACATCTTTATGCCTCTCTATAAATCTTTGTTGTACTAGTAACTGAGTGCTGTCTGTAGTTTTGAGGTTGAACTGTAAAGTCCACATAAAAAGCAAAGTCCACATAAAGCATTTTTTGTACAAGGACCATTCAGCTGTGGAAGACGACTGCAAAATCCAGAAAGGCCTGATAGGGAATGTCGCCTCCAGTATCAGAATGAGGCACAATGATATCAGCATGTTGATGTATAAACCAAGGAAGTATCTCATCCAGTCGCTAAGACATGAAAGCAGTGCAAGTGTTTAAATGCAGAATATGTTCAGACGGTAACTAAGCAAGTTCAAGGAAAAAAAATATTTAAAGGCATGCCAGATTGGATATCTCTCAGAAAATTCTTTCCCAGAATCTGTGAGAGTATTTGTAGGAAGATGACACTATGCTTTTGCTCTGTTCTTATAGTCACTTTTATTAACAGCAAAGACAGGATAGTGGACTCAGTATGGTCATTCCTGCATTACTAAGTGTTCAGAAAAGTCCTTTTTCCAACATCATATTCCTTACTCTAGGGAGGACAGGCCCATGAACATTGATAAGATCATCTCAGGATCTTTCTGTGAATCCATGCTGTTCCACAAGTCCTACAAAAGCATGTGACAGACAAGCAGACAGCTTATGTGTTGACCTTTGCCAATTAAGACAACCTGCTTCTTTTTCTTCTACTAACTTGTCTGTCTAGTCTTATGCTTAGATTGTGAGCCCTTTTAAGGAGCAGCATTTTTTGCTCTGTGCTTGGGCAGCACCGAGCAATAAGGGACCTTGGTTTCTGACTAGGCATTCTAAAGGTATAAAAATTTTGGCAAATAATGTGACGAGAAATATCAGACATGGATTATTATATGTGTAAAAGAGTTTTGTCTGGGACTTGCAGGTATGTTAGATTAGCAGTTTCAAAACACGTAAGAGTCACTGAACTGAGAATGAGAAGAACCTGAGCAGCTTTCTTCATGATAAACATGCATCAGCAAAATAGAACTTCCTTAAGGAAATTCTGTTACAGAAAAGGCACTGAATCTTTCTTCAATTAGAGAGCTTTATGTATCTTAACTCTTTGACAGCTTTGGATGCACCAAGTATTACCAGGAAGAGACTTGAATACAAAGAACTAAAAATCTAATTTTCATTGAATGTTGCTCCTGAACCAAAGCTGCCATGGTTGTTTTTATATTCCTTGCTCCATTAAGTCTAAAATCATCTAAATAAAAGTTGAGAATGTAGCTTCAAGGAAAGTCCAAGCCATTCACACAGACTTTTACTGAAACAGAGAGACTGCTGTTATGTTTTCACTACAAAGCTGTTATTGTGTACAATGCTGAGTTATCATGATTTGGATTCTGTTCATACCCATATTTTGTTGTGTTTATGTGGCACCCTGAAGGGTACCTAATGGAATAAAATATGCCAAAAAGCCTGGGTCACTTTCAATAAAAATTAGCTTATTAGGGTGAAAGATTGCTTTAACAACGACCAAACATTTATTCAGCTTCCAATTACTCATTTCAGAACTTGCTGTATGCAGAAGAATAGCAGGGGAAAATGCTGCTCTAGATGTTACTTCTTTCAAATTCTATTAAAACTGTAATAGCCTGCTTCCATTATACATTTTCCTGTATATTTCAATCAACATGTCACTTTAGCTGTTGCTCCTGAAGTGCACTTAATATTTTCATTAAAATCAATAAAGCCGGGAAATGACAAGGGTGCAGGTGGCTGCAAGCAATTAAACTTCTTCTATATGTATTGTTAACTAGCAGTTGGAGAAGGAAGCTTCATTCAACACCTGTCCCTTTCCTTTTAAATGACAGCTAACAGAAATCCACTTAGCCAGCTTTTGTCTGCTTATTTTGCTGACAGATGATGTGAAGAAGTAGGCAGTTATAGGGCCAGTAATTCAGAATTAATTTTCCCTTCAAAAGATGATGTGGACAACTGAGTGCAGTAATGGTACCTGCTCAGAACTCAGGGGGTAAACAAGATAATTTGAGATGATGGGACAGAAATAAAAGCTCTTTAAAGGTTTGCTCCTCACATGACTCTCAAAGGCACACTCACCAGCATTTTTTATTTGCCTCAAATCAAAGTCAGAAGAGTTAATAGTTGAAGCATTAGCCTGATGTACTTCAGTGTGTGGAAGATTGTAAAGGAAGCAAATAAAATAAGAGATGGAGGGTTGCAATCCACCCCAATATTAAAAAAATGTGATGGTGAAAAATAGAGCCTAGGTCACACACCAATTATTTATCAATTATATTTTCAGAACGTGCTGCAAATTAGAGGAAGCTGCTGGCTGGACACAGGCTGCATATTTGCAGTAGAGAGAAGTAATTATATCTTTAATCATCCATCAACATTTTTTTTTATCCTGTCACCTCTGTGGCACTAACCAGAGTGGACCCCATTACTAGGACAAAAAGGCAATGTGAAAACCACCACTGCCTACAGAGGAACGACAGGCACAGATTCATTCTCCAAGTGTGCATAGGTTTATGTGGAAACGGGAAGCTGCAGGTCTACATCCACTACTCCATATGTGCTGTTAAGGTTACACACACATACGCAAAAAGAACCAAGGCAGGATCTAAAAGCTTTCCAGGAAACTGAATTTAAGGATAGACTTGCCTGGATATTCCCTCTCTTTGTTCTGTAACTATGTATGCAGCATGAACTTTTCAAGACAACTGTCAAAAAAAAAGGGAACCTTCTCAGCCATTTTAGTTATCACAAAGGGAGCTAAATTTGAGGTCTTTCTTTTTGAAGATCTTCAAAGCAGAATAGACACCTCCGTATTCCTACAGCCATACAAACTTGGAACTGGATATATCTACTGATCTCTGGCTCTGGCTTTCTAACACCTGGATGAAGTTCTAGAGGGAGTTAATGGGACTATGGATGGGAGAGATGTCAGACCCGGCTGTATTTGGAGTCTGATGCCTCATAAGCTTTCTTTCATTTCTCTGACATTGAACCCTACTGTGTAACCTAATCTCATTATTATTAGCTGACTATTTCTGTCCTCTCACATTTCACTCTGCGCTCTAAAACCTGCAGCCTACAAATATATGGTAGTATTTCAAACCTAGGTAGTATTTGCTGTAACTGGACTCAGTAAGACCCTAAGAGAGGGAACGGACTGATCTTAAATACACTCCATGATTCAGTCATGTTCATCTTACAAGAGGGATTTCAGGGGATCACACTCTTGTACCAAAATATTAAAGAGCAGCCCAGGCTCAGGCTCCTCACAAAGCACAGCTTTCCCTTTTTCAGGGAAAACTGCCTGCTCTTCAGGTTTTCAGCAAAGTGTGGTGTTGGTGAATCACCAGAGATGGAAAGTTTGCAGATGTGAAGGCTGGGTGAAGCTCATGCCAAAGTCTCTCTCTTTCATGCCTCTCTTCCTATGCAATCTGAAGCTTGAGTGTGCCTAGATGGGCAGTCAGTGGGTACCAGCCATGGATCCCTGGAACTGCAGAAGGGCTGAACCTCATCAGCCAAGCTGAGCAGAGGCTTTTAGCAGTCGCAATGGTAAGTCCATACACTCATTCCTCTTGTGTGCTGGACACCATGTCATGGGCTGTTCTTCATGACAACATAGCACTCAGGAAGGTGTCATTCACCCAACTCCATCACCACCACAACTTACAGCAGAGGCTGTACAAACAACTGCCTCTCACATTGTGAATCAGACCACATCAGACAGGAAATACGTGCTCAAGTGTTTCTCTTTACGTCTTTTTCCAGTCATGGTACTCTCTTTTGTTACGTCAGATCTTGAATTAGGACCTAGTCCTTCAAATATTGGTAGGCTGTTTTCTGTAAAACTTTTAAGAGGCTGTCCAGAGAGCTGTACAAGCACATCATTTTAAATGTGTACATATATTTGTGCAGGATCAGAACCTTAATTTGCAAATTCCTTTCTGTGAAACTAATGTTTTATTTGAGGAAAACTTCAGTACATTCTGAGATCCATTAAAATAATGTCCTTATAACCAAATCTAGCAGAATAACTACTACTCCTTTTCATGTTTTCTCCAAGAAAAATAGGCTTTACACATTGGTTACTTGAAATATATCATGTGAATTGTGCTAGAGGACAGCATACTTACTGTATATTATGGCCTGTGTGGTCTCCAGCTACAGTGGTCCCTATAATACACAATCATTCCTCATTCATATGAGGTTTATTTGAGATTTACATTGACAAGACTGAGATTTGAATCTGGCCCAGGTGTGTGTATGCGGGTCAGGTGATATGGCATTGCTATGGTAATGACCAAGTCCTTTCAAATAGCAGGGTAACTACTTCAGAAAAAATCTGTACCTCATCACAACAAATTAAATCTGTTCTTGTCATGTTCATCCCTGAGATGTTGATCTTAAAAGCAGTCCTGCTTATTCTGCAAAATCAACATATTTTATTAAATCTGGTCTTCATAGTGTCATAGAATGGTCTGGATTGGAAAGGACTTCAACGACCACGGAGTGCCAAACCACCCTGCCATAGATGGGGACAACTGTCACAGGATCAGGTTTCTCAGAGCCTGATCCAACCTGGCCTCCTCACAGGCACAGGACATCTACAGCTTCTCTGGGCAACCTGTGCCAGTGCCTCACAACCCCCACGAAAAAGAATTTCTTACTAATAGCTAATCTAAACCTACTCTTTTTCAGCATTAAGCCATTGCCCCTTGTCCTGTCACTACATGCTCTTGTAAAGATTCTCTCTCCATTTTTCCTCTAGGCTTCCTTCAGGGACTGACTGGAAGGCTGCAATTAGGCCACCCCAAAGCCTTCACTTCTCCAGACTGAATAATCCCCATTCTCTCAGCCTTTCCTCATAGGAGAGTTTTTGCATCCCTCTAATTATCTTCATGGCCTCCTCTGCACTCACTCCAACCGGCCCANTCATTAATAAAGATATTGAATAACAATGCTCCCAATATGAACCCCTAAGGCACACCGCTTGTCACTGATATCCATCAGGACTCCACTGACCAATATACTCTAGATGCAACCATCCAACCATTTTCTTATTCCCCTAACAATCCACCCATTAAATCCATCTCTTTCCAATTTAGAGAGAAGGATGTTTTGGGGGACTGTGTCAAAAGCTTTACAGAAATCCAGATAAATGACATCTGCAGCCCTTCCCTTGTCCAATGAGGTAGTCATCCCATCATATAAACAGAACAGGCAGAACTTGACAATCTTGGTGAAGGTGTAATGGCTGTTTCAAATCAACTCTGTCCTCAGTGTGCCTTAGAACNTCATCCCCAGCCTGCGTTGATACCTGGGGTTGTCCTGATCCATGTGCAGCACCTTGCACTTGGCCTTGTTAAATCTCATGAGATTCCCATGGGCCCACTTCTTAAGCTTCTTCAGGTCCCTCTGGACGGCATCCTGTCCTTCAGGTGTGGCAGCTACACCACTCAGCTTTGTGTCACCAGCAAATTTGCTGAGAGTGCACTTGATCTCTTTGTTTATGTCATTAATAAAGATATTGAATAACAATGCTCCCAATATGAACCCCTAAGGCACACCGCTTGTCACTGATATCCATCAGGACTCCACTGACCAATATACTCTAGATGCAACCATCCAACCATTTTCTTATTCCCCTAACAATCCACCCATTNTAGCAGCACAGTGGCTTCCAGCTCTTCCTTATTGGCTATGCTGCGTGCACTGGTGTAAGGGCACACCAGATGGTCTGTTGGCTGTGTTGTCTTCCTAGAGGAACACGCCTTAACCCCTTTAAGATATTTCCCTGGTGTTTTCCTTTTGGCTTCTGTTACCTCATGAATTCCTGGGTCATCTCAGTGCAGATGTGCTCCAAGATGCCCAGCAGAGTTCAGTCACCAGCTGAGGGCCCTGGCAGCACCCTGTTTCTCTAAGTTTTGCCAGAGACAAGCCTGATACTGGTCCCCTCCCCTCCCCTTCACATCTAATTTAAAACTCTTACTATTGTATCTGGAAATGTTCATCTTGTGGCTATGTACAGTTTTGCTGTTCTGTGTCTCTGAAGAGAAGTCTATGTGTATAGATTGTTAGCAGGACCCAAAAGTAAATTTGGACCTCTTCAGTATCAGAACTTTACCATTTATTTGTTTTTAAGGTACTGCTAATGCATAAGTTCATTAATTGTTTGTTTCGCATGATAGCAGTAAGGCTGTCTTCCTAAAAGTGGTTAAATGGAGAGAATTGCTAAGCACAGAGCTGGAGTCGGACACTGGACCTTCATTATACCTTCAGAGACAGAAAGAATCAAATGAAAAAGTAATAGAATTGAACATCTGATCAGTGATAATCAAAACAAAAAAGTATTTTTTCACTTGTGTATGACTATGTAAGAGATTGGTTGGTAAAAGAGAGAGGATAGTAACAAGATACATGCTTACAAACCTAGATGGAAGTATGAAGCTCTTTTTAGACATGCAAGACATTTTCTCATAGCTCATCTCTTATGACTTCTAGACAAACCTGCCGGTTTAAGTACTTGAGGTTTTCCAGCATGAGTTCAGGGGTGGCTTCTCCAAAAACATGTTCTTGCAACAAAATCTAGGACATGGCTTAAAACAAAACAACAGCATATTGCCTCCATTTTCTTCCTTTGAGTGGTACATCTGTTCTTAGGGGCCAGTTTGTCCAGCTAATCTATTCACTTCATATACGTGCCCTGCAGCACTGAGGATTTTCAATGAATCTGCCCCAGTCCATATTTACCCTAGTTCGGTAGCACTGAGTTCCCAACACAGAAGCATCCATCTGTTCTGAATGTACTCTGTGAACAGGCATAGAATGGTACTTTCAGTTGCACATGAAAAAATATGAGCTGTGACATATAACAGACATTTGGTTCTTGTTCTTCTGAAGCTTGTTATGAAAATAAATTTTTAGTATTTTTCACTCCTTTGTTATTTTTAATTGTGGCTGTAGGTTAAGTCACAAAATGTACTCAGTTTTAATTTTAATTCTTGTTTTCACCATTGTCTGTTCAAGATTCAGGAGACTGTTATTATTTGTCTTCATAAAGATTTCTGCTAATGAAAGGTAGTCAAAAAGTGACGGGTTTTTTGTACTGATATATTTGTTCTATATTTTAGTTCTTTAAATTCAAGGGTAAAAATAATCTTTCTTCTAGTCTGAATGATGAAATGTTCTATTCTGTATAAGACTATCTAATGTGGTTAATGAATATGATTAGAGCTAATTCTCAGGAGTCTGACAAATCATATTAAGCAAAATTAACTTTATGACTTGCTACTGACTCTGGTTGCTAAATATAACTCTGGAAATCAAATAGCTATTTTATTTCAAAGAGATATATATGTATATATCTATGTATATACACACGTTTTCTGAAAATAGGATACTAGTCCTGCATGCTTGCTTGGACAACCATGGATGTTTTTGCTAGTTGCTCTTCTGCACAGGTTCTGGTTTGCTCATACAATATTTATTTGTTTGTACAGCAAATGGTACCTGACAATGGCAAATGACCCCAGATAGTGACTTAGGAGGTTCAAGTCGAGAATCAGAAAAAAACCACTGCTCTTACAGGGTTGCAGAGCACCAGTAAGAGGCTAGGGCATCTCAGAGGCTCTCCACATTGAGCTAGACAACACCATGACTGTCCAGGTTTAGCATTGGTGAGAATTTGACAGGATGTTTGGGACTGAAGACCCTGTAGGGAGGAAAAAAATGTTATTGTGAGGAAAAGCAGACAATTATTTTAGCATTACACTTCATTGGTATTTTTCTTTTCACCTTTAAAATACTAATCAGAATGAACAGATAAAATAAATACTAAAAAAAATAGATATGAGAAATTGCTACAATTACCTATAATCCCCATTAATGTGTAAGGGATGAAAAACATTTGCCAGCCTGTAGGACTGAGGATTGTCAGCAAGATAAAAAAAGACGAGTTGGGAGAAAGTAGCTGAAGCTACAAGAAAACACATTTTTAAAATGTATAATAAAACATATATAGACTAAAGTTGCTGGCTTATAGGTAAAACCATTGCTGGTTTTGGTTAAAATAGTGATCTCCAGTGAGCAATAATACTACTTAATGGTGCTTTTCTCAGCCCAGAAGGCAATTACTTCTTTCTCACTGTAAACCTCGACACAAATAATATGTGCATATATATTCCTATTTATAGATCAGAATTAATTTGAAACAGTATAACTAATCATACAGTTATGGAAAATGTAGATATAAACAAATGATGGATATAAATAGCAAAAACGTATAATATTGCCAGTGATAGCTTTCCCGAAAGAAGAAAATCCCACTATAACTGCTCTCTTCTTCATGCTTAAAAGACAAGGAAAATGAAAAAAAAAACCCTTCAGTTGTCTGTCCAGACACCCTTTCCCTTCCCCTTGTAAAAAGAATTGCCATATAGTAGCAATATTGCAAAATTATTTCACACCCATAACATCTTGAGAAGCTGACAGGAGGTCTTTATGAAAGTCTTGTCTAATGTTTTAGCAGTGCTTTAGCAGCTCTCTTCTCCATCTTTATTTTGCAGCAATCACATTCCTTCTCATCAGTCTGTTTTCTCATTTACTGGACAAACCTGGACTGATCCTATGGGTACCATTTCAGACATGAAAATCTGACACTTCTAGCTTTATAAACCCAGTCCATCGGGCTGTTTTGCTCATCAGGATCAATGTTTCCCTCTGCTCTAAGCTCTGAGGACTTTTAATATGTCACATGTGTAAGATCAAGAAATATTTTTTTTCCTTTTTCTGGAAATCTGACAATAGGATAGATCACACATTCATGTTTGGGGTTGAGAGAGATGCTCAGCAAAAGTGAGATTCATTATCAGTTTGTCAACAAAATTCAATGCATCAAGAAGAGATGAGGGGAAAAGCAAAAACACACAATAGACACACATTAGATAATTTTTCTTCTAAGTGAAATGACATTCTGTTTATAACCAAAAAAATCAAGGTAGAGCTGAACATTCATCAGACCACCTTATGAATACCCAGGCCACCCAAGTGGGTGTGAAAGAAGCTAGGCCTCCAACACAGCCCACTCACTCTCCTAAAGATTTGGCAAAGTAGCAGAGATAATAGCTGTTCCAATCAAGTCCCACTTGCACTTCAGCCACGACACAACTGTATTTATTGGAGACGGCTTTTTTTAAACCTGTCCAAGGACATTAAAGTCAATGAGAAAAGTTTCTGCAGGTACATCGACCAGGAAAAGGTCAATAAAAGGAAGACCAGGGAAAATGTGGGCTCTCTCCAGAAGGAAACAGGAGATCTGGTAACCTGGGGTCTGGAGAAAGCTGAGGTACCCACAAGTGTTATGCCCCAGTCTTCACTGGCAAGTATTCTAGCCACACTGTCCAAGTTTCAGAAGGCAAAGGCAGTGAGTGGGAGAAAGAAGGTCATGTTTGAGACCATTGTGAACCTTAACATGCACAAGTTCAGACTGACATTTTTTACCTGGATCTGTGCAAAGCATTTGCCACTGTCCTGCACAAGATACCTGTTGCTAAGCTGGAAAGAAACAGATTTGATGGGTGGACTCAGCGGATAAGGAGCTGGCTGTGTGGCTACACTCAAGCAGTTGCAGTCAATGGCTCAATGTCCAAGTGGAGGGCAGTGACGAGTGGTGTCCTCAGGGGCTGGTGTTGGGACCGGTGCTGCTTACACAGCTTGGCTGGTGCCGAGGACAGTGGGATGGAGTGCACCC
>VXBT01003379.1:2895-30651 GCA_013400235.1 Oriolus oriolus | reverse complement strand
TCACCCCAAGACAACCAGATGTCTGAATCTGTAGGCTGTAGGAGTAGTCAAACATTACAAATTCTAAATTGTATATTATTATTATTTTTATTGTTTTTATGTTTTCTCTTATCAGGTTTTTTGTTCATTCTTCACTTATTTTCTATGAACTTCAAAAAATATCTCTCTCTGTAATGAAGACTTGTTGTTTCTTCGGCAGTTCAATTTAAACATACTACACTGTAGATTGGCACATTACTTTCTTTCCTACTCATTAGCAGGGAAGTTCTTTAGTCTCTTCTTTCTCTGCTTTTTTTAATAATCACAATATCCCATTTTCCAGTGGGACTTAGCCTAAGACTGAGTAAAGAATTAGACTCAGATCAGACAGACTGAACTCATAATAGTGCTGAAGAAGTAATATAATGTTAAAAATGGGACCTTCCCACTCTACATATGGTTTTAATTATTGTAGCTTTTGTAGTCTAATTAAAAAAAATACACTAGAATTCAAAAAAATATGCCAAGGAGTAGAAACAAGGTTGAAAAATCTGCTTTATCTTTTGAAATAGAAATATTCTGGTCTAAACATTGTTTAAATAATCTGTTGTGTCTAATAATTGTATTAGGAAATGGTTATTGAATAAGAATTTTTGTGATTTCTAATTAATAAAAATACGGATTTTAAAATTTTTTATGTATCTTTGCCTTTGTATTTTTGCCACATTGCAAAGTAATAAAAATGTTTTTTTAGCTATTTGATCACCAAACTGATCACCAAAGGATCATATTGTAGCCATATAAGCAATCTCTTTTTATTTTCCCTTGCTACTTCTATTATCTTGGAATAGAACTTTGGGTTAGTGAATGTAAGTAAAAAACCTAAGAACCAAGATTAAATATTTATCTGAAATATATTTAAATGCATTGTCTTCACACATTTTTATGGAATTTTAGTTTCTAGAATATCATCCTAGTTTGCCACCAGATTTAAATAACTTTCGAATTCAAATGCATCTTCAACCAAATGTCAGTTTAATTTCCTGATGTTGTACGGTTGAAGTATTTGCACAGATTTGTCTTTTGATTAAAGATGGTCAATATATGAGAGAAAATAATATTTAAGTTGATTATGAAGTGATTAAACAACACCAGAGTGTGGTCTTTTTGATGTGGTCTTGCTGCACTGGCAGTACAGAGGTGATCTGTACACCCCTGTTCAAACAGTGTGATAGGGACCTATACACAGCTAACCGAGGATTGATCACGTTCAAATTTAGTTAACTTCAGTTAAAAATGTCCTTTTTCTTCATCAGGATTTGGATCAGGTCCAGTGATGTTAGAATGTCTTTGTACCTTACAAGCAGTCTAAAACATACTCTTGAGGAGTTCGTTACTTTTATTCTTACCTGTTGTGGATTCTGCCAAAATATGATTGTACTTTGCATACCTAGACTATCTGAGTCTACTTTTCTTCTCAAAGCCTCTATATGTCAGGCAAACAATACATTACACATTTTAGGGAGGCATAAACGTTTTAAAAGCTGGATGAACAATGACACTTGGAGTGTACCTTTATTCAGGTACTGTTTGTCTGTCTCTCAAGCTTTCTTGAGTGAACAGAGTTTACACATGTAAATGTTTCGGTGTGCCTGTGCCACAGTGATTTACCTTTGGGCACATGAGAGAAATTAATCAAAAACCCCCAGATGAACTTGGCTGTTGCTGTATCCTCGGTCAGCCTCCTTAACCACCACGTCATTCCTGCTGTTGTGCTGGACCTAATCTTGATACCAGATATGTGATTATTTTCATAGGCTAGCTGGCTCAGTTGAGTACATAAACAATACATATTTAGGCTTAAACCCAATTCTGACATTAGAAATAAATCATAAGACTGTGCTTGGATGTGCCCTTTCACTTCTTGATTACCTTGTAATCCAGAATGGATGTCCTAACAGAATTTAAAGCTCACAAGCGCAGCTGACTCAAAAAGATAATTTAACACTGAGGGGTTTGCTGTCCTAGCTCTCTGCTATTACATATCTGCACTTTTAAGTATTGGGAAAATGACAGGACTGGGTGACCTCTGATCTTTGAAACAGAGGTAATTCTGAATATGCTCATGTTACTCTGACAAAATTCTGACCTCATTATGAATAACTATAAGATTCTTCTGGTTTCCTCTGCTAGAAAGGTGCTTCATGATTGCTGCCTTTCCTTGCTGGTGAACCATTGAATGATCCCAGTATTTCTTCTCTTTTTGAGGGCAGAGGTGAAAGCTGTCTGATTGCTTGTCTGCTAATCCTTCCCCAGTAGCTTTTGAACCAGCTGTTTGGCTTCATCTAGTTTGGAACGAAGGTAGGAATCTTGAAATTGCAAGTTTCATGAAAACCCAAAGCCGTGAAGAAAGAGCAAACAGCCACAAGTTTGTTCTCCCTGTGCTCTAAGGGAAAACCAGAATCAACTCAGCTGTTATATACTCTGGATAGTTGCAGGCAGCAGGTCAGTCAGTGTGAAAATAATTGTCTGGTGACTGCATGTGCTGTCTGTTGGCCAGTGGAAAAGTCACAGGGATGCTTGTAAAGGTGGTGTGGAGCACAGTGGGGTAAAACGGGAAGCTGTGAAAAAATAGATAACTTTATGGCAGTAGAGATATAAGGAGAACTGAAGATAAACATCCTTAAGAAAATCTGCCTCATCAGTCTTTCTGAGCTCAGAAGTTCTCTGGAAGTGCTAGTCATGGTAGTATTGTAACAACAAAGTTGTTTGAATGATACTAACACACTTCTTGATATTAGAAAAGAAGAATATAGTGCTGTGAACAGGTCTTGGTGTGTGAAGGAGAAATGCAGTTCAGAACTTGTGTCAGTCTAGACTGCAGAAACATAAATTAGTGAAGTTGGATTCTGGAGAGATCATTTTGAAACAACTGCTGGGTTTTAGGGATGGGGCTGTGAGAATGTGTACTGCAGTGCAGCAGTGGGTTGTGCATGCCACTGCAGTAATGCAATGCACTCTGAGTGTCAGGCTGCTGCATAATTCAGATCACTCTTTTAAAAACTCCTTCTTGTTAATGGAGCTCTTCACATCTTCCTGCTGCAGAGGTTGTGATACTTTGCTATAAAGAACATTTTCCCTTTATTTTTTTAAAAAGAGAAAAAGGCGGACATCTGCATAAAAAATTAAGCAGGAATAAATTTTGTATTTACTATTTATAGGAATCTAGGAGGGTTAGCTGAGCAGTGGAGTAGTTTCCTATGTAACAGTATAACATTTCCCTGGCCTCTGAGTTGCATAGTCTGTTCTTGGGAGTCTAGTTCCCAAGCAAATGCTGGAAGGACACTGGAAGGACCCAAGATTTTGATAACTGCAGTGCCCTTACAAAGGTGCACTGGCAACTGCACTGACCTCTCAAACTGCATTGATCTTTCAAATATGTGTTTCCGTGCATTCCTTGCAATGTCAAAAAAGTGATACAGATCTAATCCAAATTTAACTTATAAACATCTTTAGTAAAATGCTGTTTATGTCATGTCCCCAGCAGAAAAAGCATTTTGGAGTATCAAAATTTTCCTATTAAACCTGACTAAAATATGTTTTCTACATTTGAGATTTGAAATCTCTCGATGGTTACACCTTGGAAATGCAAGGGGTGTAAGGGATTTTAACAGGAAAATAGCATCATGAATAGTGAGTGTAATACACAAAATAGCACAATGAAATACAGCCACAGAATTTCTTTGGGTAACTCACAGATGTTCTGGTGTAACCTTAGTGGGAAGTAATGCAAATATTTTCTCATTTAAAATGTTCCAGTTTCCATCCATAAACTGGAAAGGGGTAAAGTTAACTGTAACTGCCAGTGAGAAACACCCAGCTTTTATTGGTGGCTACATTTGGTGTAGTGGGAAGAAATTTGCGGTTCGCACATGCAGAGGCGAACAAAGAACTGCGTCAGATTGGGATAGAACTGGGGCAGGTTAATTAGGTCTCTGAGCAGCCAGTCAGGGACTTCTGGGCTCTCTGCTGTGCTCTCACACGCTCTTTAGAGCCTGGAGTTTGCAGATGCACGAAGCAGTGGCCAGACTCTGCTCCCGTTACAGTATGTGATGAAACTCCCAGTTGAAGCAAAGTTAAGCCAATACTGTGCATATCTGAAAATCCATCCAAAATGTTCATCAGTGGTTACTCTGGAACATGGATAGTGAAAACTATTTGCTGCTAAGGGCATGAAACATATTCCTCAAGACATTTCTAGATGTTGTTCTCCACCAGTTCAGCACATAAGTATACTTATTTTAATACAACAGGCTTGTCTAATACTTTAACTTCAATACAGTAAAATGTGATAGATATTATTCTGTCTGCATTTGCTAGTGAAAGTGCGTGCACATCATAGATAAAAAAAGAAAATATTAATTATTTTTAAATACATGCAATTTTCCACCTGGGGACAAAAAGACAGAAAAATGCTAGTCATGTAGCTTAATGCACTAATAGAAAGGCACTCCAGTACCACACTGACATTAGAGACATTAGAGGTATAAAAGCCTCATTAGAATATTTATAACTGGTAGCTTGTAAGCAATCCAGACAAAAGAATATGTCTTTAGGCTTTTGTAGTGTATTGCATACATTTACAGTTGTGTATAAATAGTTATTATTTAAAATACATTCCTTAAAATATGAAGGTATTTGTTAATGGGCAATATATGGCATAGCTGTGGATCAATTATTACCGCCCTTTTTTCTTCTTTCTTTCTTTCTTTTTATTTTTTTTTTCTCCTTTCTTCCCCCCCACTGGCTGCATGGCTGGCTCCATGGCTATCTATTATTAAAGATGTAAGAGAGGAACATTTTAGTTTTCTCACAAAACCACAGCTGCCATAGTAGAAATATATCCTTATATTTATTCTCTGAATTTAACTTAGTGTTAGAAAAATGTTTATTCCTATGCATTATTCCATGCTGTTGCACAGAAAAATGTGATGATGATGATGACACACCTGGAACTATCACAGCAGTCTTTCAATAAATCTGCTTATATGTCACGACAAAGTCATTTAATTTCAGGCAAATGTGCCCAGAGACATTCAGTTCATTTTGACTGAAGTTTGTTCCACAGACTTGAGGTCTCAGGGTTTTGAAGGTCATGGTTTCATGGTCACCGTCTTTTCTAAAGGGACAAATCAAAACAGAACTGTTTCCAAGTTATTCTGGTACTGTATTACTTTCACTGAGAATCCTAAACCCCTCCACATACACATGAGAGGTGAGAGAAGGAAACTCCCCAGAAATGCAGTAGTAGCTAGGCTTTCTTTGCAGATGTTGTTATTTTTTAACCTTTTAATGTCATACCTCGTGTCTTGTAAAACTACAAACGAGTGATTCCCCTTTGTGTTGGGGAAATGTCAAGCTGAGAACAATCCAGTGAGAAAAATTAGAAAAGACTAGAATCTTTTGGCACCAGAAAACCCCATTGTTCTATCAATTAGTAGGTAGGTCTTAACATACTCTTCTCTGTTTTTGGGGGGACTGAACACTAAAAGAAAATGCAATTAGATGTATGAAACACTCTGTTGGCTGCCTGGGCTACCTGAGGTCCATCACCATTCTGATTATACCACAATATCTTAACACTCTGCCATTTATATGTTCATTTTTGTGTTGTGTCCTGCAGAATGCAACAGGTGTGATTCTCTGTAAGTGTGAACAGCTTCTGGTTTGTAATCCCATTACAGCTCTGCTGGTCCACCCCAGAGAACGCCTAACTGTGGCCAGTGGTACTCAGAGCTGTCACTAGGCCTACTATTAATAGTCAGGGTGTTTATGTTCTATGTGTAGCCTTGAAGAAAACCATTCTTTGAACAATATGCTACTCATTATCCTAAGGGGTGAGGTGACTAAGCAGTTTGGTTGCCACCTTAATCATTAAAGTTTCTTATCAGTAAAGTTTATTTTAGGATTTGACCAGAGGTAGTTAAGGGGTTACCAATAGGCAGTTGTTTTTGACCAAGGGCTAGATCACAGAACGTATAAATAAGTTTGGTGTTTTGCCCTTTCAGAAGGGCATTGACTTTGACAAGATTAAAAATCTAATAAACAATAGAAATTGGTATGGAGTCAGTGCAGACAAGACACTATGTCACACTTTTAGGCCTTCTCTCCATACAAAAGCAGCATCTGTTTAACTGAACTCACATTTAAATAAATCAATTTAGTTACAATCCTGAAGCCCTCATTTAAACCTAAATGGCTTTACAAAAGACTTATATTGATTTGCCTTAAGTAGATTTCTTACTGATTTTAGCTAAATCACAAGAAACTTGTTGCAGGCCCGTTTAAAAGTGTTCATACAGGTCTGTACTATTTAATTAAATAGACCTGCAATTTAATTTTAGTGAGAACAATGAGATTTTTGTATTTAGACTGCCAAGTTCGATGTGCATTTACTTTCCTTTGGCTCATAATAATAATAATTCATTATTATACAATTATATGTAAAGAATGTTTGTTTCACATGATGAAACAAGAAGTAAAATAGGAATACTATGAAAAGATTTTGAAGTGCCCTGGAAGTTTTAGGCTGAGCGTAATTATGTGACTGAAAAATTTACACAAATTAAAAAATAAAAACCTTCTAAGTGTGTTCACTGTTTTTTTTCTACAAGAAAAGAAGTGAGATTACAATTTTTGGAAGTAGACCTTGTTAGTAGACCTTCCTTTTTCCCAGAACAGCATAGGCTTGTTATGACAGTGTACTCAGTAGCTCACTAATTCTCTAAGACAATTGCTCCACCTCAAATATTGAAGAAAGGTTTCAAATAATTTTTTCTTGCTCTTTTTTCTGAGGCTGATAATTGAATACAAGTCTCCTAAGCAGATGCTGTAGCCACCAGACCATGTAGCACGTGGGTCTCTCTTGTCCAAATCAAACATTTGCTTCTATACAGCAGAAAAATTTTCTGAAATAGGAGCTTTAAAAAAGGGTGACTGAGGGAGGCTAATATCCAGAAGATATCTTCCCTGTCCTGGGTCTCAAAAAGCCTGGAGTCATGTCCCTTCTTCAAATTTGTAAAACTTCAGCAACAGTCAGTAAGGAAGAACTGTCCCAATTAACTTCTAAAACATGATCTAGACTGCAAATGGAAAAGATAACTGGAACCTAGATTTCCTGCCAAGCACTGAATGCTTCTGCTGCAGTACTGTAAAGCCAGTGCTGTTATCTTGTTCCTCCTCCTACTGTTGGAGTTAATTATTAAAAATAAATATTCACAGGACTATTGGCAGACTATTTCTCTAATTTAAATTAGGATAATCTCCTGGGAATTAATGGATTTGGATTATACCTGGGCAGAAGTGGTTTTGTTTGTCTCCTTTTTTACTTTGCCTTTTGTTTTGAGCACTAATTCCACTATGAAACTGAGGAGTCCTTCTGCAGAAAATATTTGTTGAAGCCAGAATGTTTCTATGAGCAGTTTTGGTTGACTGAAAAAAAAAAAAAATAAAATTTGCAAGATTAAGTTTATTTGCTTTTGAATTAAATGGGCTACAAAATCATAGGAAGATTATCTGGAAAGTTTTTTAATGAGGAATTTTGTGGTACTAGTAAGCTTCTGGTGTATGCTTCTGAAGTCTGAAATTCAAAGGCAGCAGAACTTGGAGGGCGGTAAAGACTGTATTATTTAGAGCCATTTCTAAGTTCTCAAAGGACAGAACTCAAAATGGTGGGTAAATCTACACAAATTCAGTCATGTTTTTAAATCTCCACTTTGTAAAGTGTCTCCTTGTAATGAAGAAAAGGATGTTAAAACCGAGATTATAAAATTCAGATCCTGGGCAAACGTGATGATGATATGCTTTTTTTTATTATACAAGAAGCTATATTTAAAAAAGGCATGAGATGTACAGTTCATAGAGAAATTAAAGAAGTGAGTCCAGATCATTATTCTGGGATGTTAAAGTAGCGTGCAAAAGAGGTGGCAAAACGAGCAGCAATGATCAATTCCTTTTGCTGCTGAAGTGAACAAAATCACAAAGAGACAGTGGGGCCACTGAGAGGATGAAACTGTAACACAACAGAGGGCCAAAATGAATTCTTCCCCCTAATAGTTATGAACTTTGGAGGTGGTAATATTCCAGGAACAAAAAGAGATTTTTGCTCACGTTTTTTCCCCTTTCATTCCGTGCACATGAAACATTAAAAGCCTTTATCACTGTAGGAGAGCAGATTATAATAAGGCAATTAGAATGATCAAAAGCTGACGAAGAATCATGCTCAGAAAAATCATGTATTAGCCTTCAAAAATTATTAGCAATAGAAAAAAGAAAGTCTTCTGCCAAGAGGATTAATAGATGTGATCAGTAGTATGGAAGAGAAAGGTGTTTTTGTAGAGTAGTAGGAACTTAGGGAACACCCCAAATTTTTTTGGGGAAGATATAGAAAATACTGGTAAAACTACAGGATATTCAGACACAAAACATGCTATTCACTGCAAGGTCTGTTGGCACTGATTTATAAAGAGGACACTGAGTCTGATAAATGTGTGGTTTTTGAACATTGCTAAATTAGTGGATAACATTGAAACAGCTACGTGGCAGAATTGATTGAGGTTTTAGGAAAACGTTTGATATTTAGATAAATTTACAAAATCATGAGACACTATATCAGCCAAAATGGCCGAAATAGAATGAAGAGTAGTGTGGGCTGAGCAAACATACAGTGAAAAACAACAGCATGGATAGAAAATGTTACTGATTCACTTATGCTCTTCACAGTAACATTCACAGGATTACAAGTAACCAGGTCTACTGATTTGTGAGGGAAGCAAGAGGATCAACAGCAGTAGCTCAAATCTTGAAAAAGCACCATTGGCTTAATGGAGAATTAAAAATTACATGTTGATTACTCTCCAATCTTTCTACATGCTAATGATACACACACTTGCTGGTGTTTTCTGCTTAGTTTGCAGCATCTCGGTAACCCCTTCGAAACTATTGATCAGGGTGAATGGGAGGAGCTGCAAAGGAAGTATCTGCTGGAATCTAGAACCGTTAGGAACAGCAAAATAAACAAGCATAACTAAACAGATATGAATTGAACTGCCATGCTTATTTCAGCACTGTCTTTTTATATGCTGCTGCCTCAAAATGAATCGTGTGCTCCCCATACAGCCCTATTTCACTAAAGTATTTCCAGTTTGTCAAAAACTATACGGAGTGGTATCACATCCGAAAAAGTATTATCTTCTTGCTGGAGAGAAGTGAAGGTAACATTACTGTGATTCATTTTTAACGCTGGGTAATACTTGGAGATGCATCATGGATACATTTATTATTGTAGTGGAATAAACCATACTGTGCAAAGACCTTGAAGAATGGTGTTAGATGTAGGGTGTCGTACAGTACATTACAGCTCTGCTGCTGCACTTAGGACTCGCTTGACACTTCTATTATCCTCTCCCGATTTATTGCTGGTGTTCATATTACAGAAGCATCTAGAAGTCCCAGCTGAAATCATGCCTGCATTGCTCTGCAGAGCTTTTACGCTGAGTGGGAAAGATGTGGGAGTGGGAGGGGAAACAAAAAGATGAAGTGACTTGCCCTGTTCACTCAGGAGGTGAGGGATGAGAGGGGTCTGTGCTGGAAGCTGGATAGCCACACAGGCAGAGACTTGAGCGTGCAGGCGTTTGCTTTAGCTCTCTGTGGGTTCGTTAGCTCGGCTCTCTGCTAATACAATCTCACACTTTTCAGCTGAGACCAATTCTGCCAGCAAACAGAATGAGTTTGCACCTACCTATATTAGTACTGAGGGCCATATTCTCACTGAAGGCGTTCTGTTTAAAGCCTGTATTTTCCCATTTTCGTTCCAGCCAGCTGGTCATTATATTACATGCCCCATTTGATGTGTTTTTATGTCTGGAATTGTTGCTATCTTATTCCAGCTGGATTATTTGCCTAAAAAACAGGTAGTTTTGTGGTTTTAAATTTTTTTTTTATGTAGCTCAGGTAGTCATTTCCAAATAAGCAAATTTTGCTCACCTAGTGTATTTATAATAGTCACTGCTTACAATGGGATGGGATTGCTATGAGGGAAAATACTGAATAGTTCAGTAACAGAACAGGAATCTGCGAATACAAAGCTGCAATTTTTCTATGGCTGTTTGCAAAACAAGTTCCCGAATGCTCTTTGGTTTAGCTTTTATATTAATCAAAGGTATATTTATAAGTATCTATTTTAGTCTATATGCCTAGAGAGTGCCTTTATCCTTATATGAATTATTAATGGATAAAAATGCTCTATGGTCTTTTCAGAGTTGCAAGGGATAATCAGTCTTGGAGCTTGCAATGAATGGAAGTATTGATTTGCTAATGTGAAGTAATTTGTGTGATCTAAATACAGTGCATACAATATGTGCAAATTGATTCCAGTTAATCATTTCTGACTGTTCTCCTAAATCTCGGTAAGTGAGAACGCTGGCTTTCTCTACTTGGATTTCTTGGTGGCTTGCAAAGGATTGATTTTTTCCTTTAAATATTTGGGCCCCGATCCAGTTTACCACTTGGTGACCTGCTTAGATTTAATCATGTGAACATCCATAATGATTTTAACACAAAAAACCCCACTCCATGCTTAAATTCAAAGGGATGTTGACATATTTTGCTGCACGAAGGTATAAGCCTGCATCTTGTTTGATTTTCATTTGATAGTAATTACTGGACAAAAATATTATCAGCTTCATGTTAGGTGATACTGGATTAGTTTGAAAAAACAGCAAAATGGAGTTAAATTAAATGTGCCCATTATCCAGCATACATTTGCTACACAATCAATGAAAGATTTACAGGATTAATTAATCTAAACAACACATAAAATTGTTGTAAATCGTTTTGATGGGAAATGTATGTCTTGTTAATTTTAAATTTATCAGCCTAAAAATAACTACACACACTTTAAAGGAATGGTAACAGCTAATACTTGTCTGTAATTTATATAAATATATTTATTAAGATATTTTAAATAGAATGGTCATATCTGAAATGTGAAGATAGTATGACACAAAAAGACAACCTTTTATATTAAATAAAACCAGGCATTACTGAAAGAAATGTTTGAAAATACTATTAGCTGCCATATCCTAGTATCCTGACTACAGTGCAAATTGACTTAGCAAATTATAGTTTGCCTATCTAAGGTTTCCACTACAACTGAATTTGAGTCATAAATCACCTCTCTACTACCACTTTCAATCTATGCTTTTGGGGTTTTTTTGCCTTTAACACAAATCAGTTATCTCTGGAATGTCTGAATGTCAGTAATATATTGAAGAGCAAATTGCATATTATTTTTTTTCTGTACTGTATTCTGATGAACCATAATCCTACAGAAAGCTTTCAAACTACACACAAAGACATTTAACATAAGGACTTATGCAGCTGCATGGCCATGTCATTACTCACATCACTTTTTGTATTTTTCAATGCATATTTGTGTCAAAATAAATGTGTTCATTTGAGTGTTTATGGAAAGTGACTGAAATAAGTCAGAAAGGCATCATGATGCATCTATAACTGAACTCATATTTGCAAATGCTTAGTGCTGCTACTGATTTAATTTGTGATGTTATATTAAGAGATGGCTTCTATGTACACTTTTAACATTGCCTAATAAGACTGTGGTATTTTAGAGCCTTCTGCAAAGTTAACAAGGAAATAATATAAACAAGGGAACTAATTAATGGGAGCCAATATACAGTGGAATCTTAGTTCTTCATAATTGTAATGCCACTACATGATGATTCAGGACACATAAATGCATGCAAGTGAGTAAGTTAAGAGCCAACAGAAAAGCACTCTGCAGCAGCAACTGCCACCTCCCCCTTTTCAGGAAATGACCACCTGAAAACCATCACAGAAGTCAACGTGTTCCCGAGAATGCTTCTGATTTTCAAAGTGAGAAGCATTAATAGAAACACAAATTCTGAAAGTATGTTATTTAATTAATTAACACGTGGAAAGGGACAGAAATTAATGTGTGTTTTCAATAATTGATTGTCACTACATAGTAATTTCAATATTAAATGTGCATTAATTATGTTCGATGCAGAGCACCATGGCTTTCATTGCTCATGTTGCTGTGTGCATACAGCATTGTGAGAAAAGATTTTGCCCCTTCCAAAAGATCAGAATATGAAAACAATTTACCCTGTGCATAGTAGAGGTGGACAAGGTATCAATATCAGCTGTCCAGCTAATTCCCACTAACCCTGTTGATGCAAAGGAGGCTTCAGATAAACTTCAGAGCTATAGTGCCCATTCTGGTATATGACACAGGATTATGACATTAATAACAAATCCATATAGAATATTATTAATTAAGAAATATAACATCACATTTACCAGAGTATTCAGATGTCCAGATTATTAATGAACTTTTTCGAAGCTGCAGATTTGGGACAGATTTTCTGTTAAGTATTTCTCAGCACTTAAGTCTATCTGACTTACCCTAAAGTGCTTCTGCTTCCATGAATTTGATAGGTGAACAAATAAATGTGTGCAAGGGAAGAAGGAAAATAACAAAAATTAAATGTAACACTTGTTACAGTGTGAGAGATGTTTCCTAATAGTTGCTTTTAGTTTAGGATTGCGTTCAGTTTTGGTTAAAAGTGTGTTGGTAGCAATGGGAATATCTTTAATATACCAATTCATGCATTTCAACATCCTTCATTGTACCTAGTTTTTGCAAAATGCTGCACTGTAAAGCTTTATAAAATGAACAAATGGAGCTAATTAATGCCTTTCACTATTTGTGCTTAATCTAATGTTTTTAGAAGTCTAAAACTAATCCTAAAGAGAATTATATGAGGTTCTGATGAGATTGAGAGTATATTTAATTATGTTTAGCACTTTTTCTATACAATTACTTAGAAACTGTGCTCATATTTTAGAATGATGGACACCTGGATGATTTAATGCAGAGCCTGGATGTTTGTCTTAATGGAGCACAAACACTCCATTGCTCTTTCAGAACAGAATATGTTTTCTTATTTGTAGCAGCTGCTGACCTGGACATACAGGCACAACTCTAAAAATAAGTATCACTTGAGAACAGCAAAGAAATGCTAAAAATGTTGTGTGTATGAAGATTCTGAAGACCATGGAAGTGAGGTTCAAGGGCCAGGGTAGAGTGCCTGGCTGAGGTCCTCCATGAGCTGTGGGATGGGGATTCAGCCCATCAGGGAGCTATGTCATAACCTGGCTACCTGCTCCAGAAGTACCTGCCAGAAGACCAAGAAGCTTCGTTTGTACTCAGGCTCTCTAGACATGGGTGTATCCATGTGTTCTGTGTTGTTCCTTTCTGCCCTAGTACCACTGAGTCCTTCTGGCTTCTGCTGTGCCTCCTGGAATAAGAATACTTTAGGTTCACTCTGGACACTGCAGCAGCTTCTCAGATGCGTGATGCTATTGAAATAATGGACTGTTTTCTCAATTTTGTTTAGTTCAGTAAAACTTGAAGACCATTTTAATGTAAAAGATGAAGCAAAGATATTTTTGTCAATATAATGTTTTTCTCTTCACCTTGAGCTCTCATTTTGCTCATTGTGTGTCAAGCACAAAATGACAGGTTCACATTTCAAGTGTTTTTGTCTTGACAGTACATTTCTTAATACTGTCTTATTTTTGGTGGGTATTTCTGCTTTAATTTCCTGTTATGTATCAGAGCCAGAACACAACACTTGGAACTCTTGCAAAGCATGTGCTTTGAGTAATCCAAAAATGTGGCATCTTTAATCTTTATTCATCCGTGTGGCACAGCAGAAGCGAGTGGTCTTTTAGGCCTTAAAATCAAAGAAAGTGACTGAACTACCTAGAAGAAATTCTGACAAGTTTTCTTGACATTAACCTTGTTCCTTCAAGAATAATAGAATATTTTTAAGATGGAGGAATGAGACATGAAGAACTTTGCCTACATTCTCAGGTATTCTGTCAGTCCTGGCCGTGGTTAATCCTGTTTCCAAAAGGTACTCATGCCTGTACTCCACACAAGGTTCCTAGGGTAAAGGGGCTTGCATTCATTACACTTTAGATGAAAGATGGGTCATCCTAGGCTGGTTCATTAAAGAGAAACAACATTAACATGCAGGTTTCTCAAGCATGAGGAGGAGGGCTCTCAACTTACTTAACCTTATTTTGTTGGGAGTTCTGAAATATTTAGTTTTATTTTAGATGGTGAGAAATCTCTTCAGATCTTATGAATCCCTTTCTTTTCTTCTTTAAACACTGTAGGTTTTTTGTTTCTTTTTCTTTTAACCTGAGAGCTCTTTCAGTTTTCATTGTTCATAAATTTCCTTTCACTTGACTGAAAATTTTTGAACCAGGAGTTTAATAATTCAACTGCCAAGTAAGGAGAGTCATAGCTTTCCTTCTTGGGGAAAATGCTTGGTAAAGCACTCTGCCAAAGCTATGGAGACCTGTGTCATCAATTGCAAACCCTTAGAAGAATTCCAGCCTGATTGTCACTGCAGCTTGATCAAGCTGTGAGAGAAAGCAAGTCAGAAACAAAGAGGCTCACTTGATATCAAATTGTTTAACATGGAAACAAATGAGGGTTCTGTGTCTAACCAGCACACCGTTCACCAATGCTTATCCAAGTAAGAGGCACATAAACTTTGTTATACATAAATATAGCTGTAAATCTTAAATTCAGGCAGTTGATCACATACAATAATGAGGATTAAAGTCAAATCTATCTTGTTCTTTCATGTGGTTGAGGATTAGATGGAACTCTGAGTGTCACATTCAGCAGAAGTGCTTCACAGAAGGCTGTGTAAGAACCACCTTTGAAAGCCAGGCACAGGTGCTTTGAAGGCACAATCAGTATATACAATCCTTGCATGTGGATAAGTAATACCAGTTTAACTGTGTCTCACCTCCTTGGTATCACTCAGCTCAACAGTATCCTATCTCTCTGAGCTGTGGAATTACCATTTGAATTTCTGTTTCTTCATCTCAGCCTCTGCTTTCTTTGGGGTTGGAAGAACCGTGGAGCAGAGACTTCACCTCAAGTGTGCTCCTCTCTTGCCAGGTATTCACAAAGACCACATCAATTTGTACAGTGCATTTATTCCTTTGTGCTGTTATTGCAAGCATCTGGAAGACGTGCAGAACGTTTTACTGATCATTTTCTCTTTAATGTCAAGAACAATTCATTGCAACTCCCCGTGCATAATACAGTGAAAAAAAAAAATCAAAGAAAAGTGTTTTTCCTTAAACTGTGGTAGTTTAAGCTTAACCGCTTCTACTTAAAGACATTACTTTAGCAAAACTATTTTTATATCTAGGATTGAGCTGTGTTCTTCCTTTTGAAAACAGATCTTATATCAGGAATATTTTCCAGCTCTTGAATGTGTTTATTTCTTTCCTAACCATCACTGAGAACGAAAACCAAAGAAGCCTGTTTGTAAAGCCTTTAGGATGCAGAACTGCATTTTTAAGCTGATAATGAGAGTTGAATGTATATTTTTTTAAATTCTTCTTTTTCCTTGAGGATCCTTATCAAAAATATGAATGTGTGAAATAAAGCATCGAGTAGAAAATGAGGGACAGTACTCTGTACTAAATCTACCACTAGTTTCTAAGGATTTTGGCTGTTTAATTTATTTATTCAGCTGAAGCCTAAATAACAAGGAACATTAAAATTAATTTCTCAAGAAATATCAGCTCCTGCGTAAGAAATCCTGCTGCAATCCTTCTTCTATCCAAGGACTAAGCTGGAGGTGGGAGAATTGCCTTTGAGGTGGGCAGAACTGGATGATCTGTAAAAGCCTACACCAGCCTGAATCTCCAAGTGAACAGAAATCCTGTATAAAAGGTCTCATTTCTTTCTATACTGATGCCTTATCTTGGTCTTAAAATTAAGAGAGCTGAACACAGTTAAGAGGGAAAAAGGGTTTTTACCTTGGTATTTATTTAAGGATCCTCAGGTGTGATGAAATGCACATCGAAATGTACCCCGATGTCCCCACCGAAGAAAATGGCCACTGACGATGTGATGAGTGTACAATTATAGGCCTTGCAAAAATTAGCGTATCTATCAAAGATTCCCCAATGAGGGACTTGAGTGAGACCCCCCACCCTAGAGACCCTCCCCCTGGATGGGCCTATCTTTGTTTACAGAATGTGTTCTGGAGAGGACCTTGGTGTCTGGGGCTTTCAGAATGTTTAGTCTCTAAGCTTAACGAAAGTCTAAGGGGAGTTATTGAACTTAAAAAATATAACTATGTAAGCTAAAAGCACAAGGAATATATAAAGCTATATAAAAGAGTGTATAAAAGGGGTATAAAAGAAAAGCAAAAAATCATCATGGCATCAATACTTTTGCTGGATATGCTACTTTTTCCAGGAAGATATGCCTTAAAATGACCTGGGCTTGCCACTAAGATTTATAAAAGAGAACTTTAAATTCTTAGTTAGAAGAGATCTAACTATGTATGCTGATCTTGCAGATATTTCATTAATTGTTGCCTGAGAGTATTGGTATTGCAGTTTGTGAGCAGAGAAAGATGTGAAAGAGCTGTCCTGGTCAGACAGCCTATTCAGTCACAACAGTTGACAATGGTGTTGACTATTGTAGTAGGGATCAGGTTATTAATAGTGAACCAAAACCAAAAAAATTACAGCTAAAGCCTTTGTAACGTGGCATTCTTGTTAGCCTGGACATGTCTGTGTATGTGGTTAACCTTTGTCGTTTGGAGGGCTGTATCTTTATTCTGCTCAGTGAAGGTGCCGTGTTGTCATTTGGACATCCTGTCATTCAGACATCCTGTCATTCAGCAGGAAGCTGGGCATTCAGTCTCTGTCAGAAAGTGGTATTGGGGCTCTGAAAGGTTCATTCTCTACATGAGAGCAAGAGGTTTGTTCTGTTAGCCTGTATAACAACATATCTGCTGTGTGTTAATGAAGCTTCTTATTAAGTGAATTCTCAAGTTCACTGCAAACAGTAGAAATCCTGGGTTTGCATTGTAGTACATCAGGATTTTCCTTCATCATGCTTCCTATTAGAACAGTGTTATTATGGGCCAGCAAGCCACATAATTTACAGGATCTGAGGTTCTGGCCTTTTGTCTTTGCCTTTCCAGTACTAAAAGAGGTAACTTACAAAAGGGATTGGTTCTTCGCAAACAATAATAATGACAAAGAGTATGTATAGTTTGCTAGAAATTGTATGCCTCCCAAAACCATCTTCATAATTTTCCTGTAGATTTTTATTTTCAGTTCTCCAGCAATTCTCATATTTACGGTTGTTTCTTTTGAAAATAGCCTATTTTTCCTACCATGGATACAGCTGAACATTGTAGAAGGTTCAACTCAAATACTGTTGGATGTTTCTTTGTGTAAAGACAAAGGATACCAAGAGAGTCAGTTTGGGGGAGAGGAAATAGAAAAGAGCAGAGTTAAAAAAACCCTAGTTATACGAAACTAAATACAGAAAGGAGTTCAATATTTTTGGCTTTGCATTTGGAAAATGCTTTTGGATTAAGCACTGCCTAAATACTTGTGTTATAGGACATTAGGGTTTTGCACTTCTGCTCAGAAGTATTTCATGGACACAACTTGCTAACACGTAAAAGTGACAACTGACTTTGGCCAAGTCTCTGATGATCTGGCCAACTAGGGATGAAGCCCAAGGCAGCAGATACTGAAAGTGTAGAGGGGCAGATTAGTCTTCTTAAAGTTGTTTCTGGACTTTTCTTGCTATGTATTTGCCTTGTCTTATGCTTTTGTGTAAAAACACAAGATGAAAACATATAATCAGTTAGACTGACTTTGATGGCTGAAGGGCTTTTGTAGAGATGGCTTAAAAGTCTGTTATTCCTGATGGAAACAATTCCGTTAGATGCATTTAAACACAGTGGATAGAAGGAAGAGATAAAGTACAACTTTCTTTTGTTAACGCTACGTAGCATGCCATATAAAACTTATCATGTGGATTTGTGGCTGCAAGGAAGATGTTTTAAGCATTTCCAGTGGGAAGAAAAGGTAACATTTCTATAAAGACAGAACAAAAAATTGTTTGCTTTTTGTTGTCTCTTGCCACTGTTCTGTAATGGAGACAAAAATTCTAAATGTATTTGCAGTAAAAACCCTAAAGCATGTAAGACAATGGACAGATAAATACAAGACTTTAATTTCAGGGTAACAGATAAAATATAATTTCTAACAGAATTATTTCTTCAGAACTTTCTCGACAAATGAAAAATGAAAGGACACTCTGCAAGTGCAAATGTGTGAAAATTTATGCTTTCTCAAGGATTATTGTGCTGTATTCATGCTATTAAAAAGAAAGAGCTCTCTTCTAGGCTCTAAACATAGAAATCCTTAGGTGATGTGAGATATTACATATCTAGAAAGATACAGAATGGAGACACACAAATTTTATAGTTGAATTTGTACTTGAAATGTTGAGTATTGCAAAGCCTGAAGTCAGGGGAGGAGATAGTGTCAGAATGTCTGGAGTTTTATTCCCCAGATATTAAACAAGTGAATCTCACCACATCTGTACCTGCAGGAGCACCTGTCTAAAAGAAAAAAAGTCTTACCTTAAAAAATGCAATTAAGCTGTCTCGCTTGTTTTGTACTTACTTTGATGGTAATGTAGGAAGGGCACATATTTCTTGAGTGTGTGCGTACAACTTCAGTCAGAGACACCACTGACACAGGGAATTGAAAGTATTTTTCCCTCCAGGGTGCTTGCAGATGATATGTAATGCTGTGATTTTCCTAGCAGCAGCTCGAGTCGATCTGTGCTTTAATGTTACCAAACAACTGTAAACACGAGGATGGGGATTCTCTCACCTATACACCTGTAATGTTATTTGCATATACAATTAAGGCAAAGAGCAGATAAAACACATAGTTATAGGATACTGTGTCTTGAATCCTAGATCCATGGTTGTTCAAGTTGGCTAGAATTTACAGAGAGCACAGCTGACGTTCATTAATCCTGATGTTCTCTCTTCCCTACTTCACTATTTGTTAAGCGTCTTTCATTGCATTCTGAAATATTAATTCCCTTTGTTTTCCGCTACTTCTAAAAATTTATTTCACGAGCAACTCTTAGTGACTATGTCTACTAGGAAAGAGAGTAGCTCTTCTCGAAATGCTAGTTGATTTGCAATTTAGCTGTCAAAGAAGACCCCGAAAGGAAACCACAGTAAAACTTCGTTTCCAATTAAGGCGGTGCCTCCACAATGGGGCTGTGAGGTGCTGTGCCAGACTCCCACACATGTAGACTCCTGGAGATCAGGCACATCATGGAGGTATTGTCTTTGGCCCCTAAGGGAAGGGAAGAAGTCAGCCTCCGTGTAACTCTTTTGGATGAGTCAGTCGGGGTATCATTAACTGAGATGACTGCAGGTCAGCCAGGATTCAAAGGTATGAGAGTGGAGATCTGGGAATAAGAGAGGGAAAACCAGACTTTTGCATAGAGCCTCCCACATGGTTCAGCACAGCATTCTTCGGCTTTTACCATATTATGAAGAAAAGGCACAGAAAAATAAACAATCTGCCTTTCCAGCTACTAGAGTTTAAAAAAAAAAGCGTAAAATTTGTGTGCGTGAAGAATTGAGTTGCATAATTTTCTTTGGTTAGCATTTGGTTAGCATAAGTGAGACTTTGGTCTCACTTAGCAAGTGAGAATTTCTCACTTTTAGTGTCAGTTTCTGGCGGGAAAAGACATCTTGGCGGTAGGTGGCAGTGCAGCTCTTTCATTGCAGTGTTTGTGACAGCAGCATAAATCCAACATTTACAAAGCACAGCCTTTTCCAGATGCAGGCCTCAGGGCCTTATTCAGTCCTGCAATTCACTTCTTATTGCTGGGGATGTCTCGTTAGGAGATTAACTGTTTAAAATGCAGTGCTAATGTGAAAGTTTTAATTGGGAAATCCTGTGCATGTTAAATTAATCTTAAGTACTTTTATCTAGAATGCCTGCTTCCTTTCCACAGCGCTTTGTATTTGCAACCACCTCACATTCTTTTGCATCATATTAAAAACTTGAAATCGACCAACAACGCTTTCTACATTGCTGAAAATCCTTAAGAAAGATGATTTCTGAAGCCTCCTAAATCCTGAAGCGCAGGTGTGGGTAAATGCAATGTGAGGGGAATGGTAGCAGTGCTATTGTATATTGGCAGACAGTTTGTATCCATGGAGAAAATTCAGGGCAAAGGTTTCATCCTAACCACAGCTTATGTTTCATGGATAAGCACGGTGCGCAGTAGGAAATTGTGAGAACAACTGGGATTTGCAGTTTGAAAGAAAAGCAGAGAGTAACTCGGCTAAACATTTAGGTTGAGAATTTCAAAGTGGCCTTGGGAATTTTGTAGACTGGAATCTTGGGCTGCTTATAAAATCCTCAGTCCTTAGGCCTGTTTTCTTTTCTTTAGGGCTTGTTCTGTTTTTAATCTGACCACATCATTTAGACAAGTGTAGGGAATGATATATGATAGAAGGAATATATTGTTATATGTAGAAAGGAAGAAACTGACGTTGCAGCTTTGCCAAACTACAAATTCTGTTCCAGATCTTACTTTATGTGACTATTCAGATTTTGTCTGCATACTTTTGTGGTTATGGTTGCTTTTAAAGTCTTTCTCTTCCTCAGAGGCACTGTACATACCGTTTGGTGGCCTCTTTTTTTCATCATCCTGGGCATTTTTTCAGAGTGAGCACTTTGGGCAGAGCACTGTATGCATACCATTTCCAGATTTACTGTTCTGACTGAATCCAAACACAGGGATCCTTGCGCTAGTTCCACATTGCCCAGTGTGGACACTGCTGAAAACTCGAGAGTAGTCTACAAAGCAGAAAAACACAGACAGCTGGCCACAGCTTTTACATAAATATTTTGGACTTTGTCATTAAATGGCATAATTTATTATGGAACAGCCTGTGGTTTTTTGTTTGTTTGTTTCTTTCTTTCTTAAATACCTGAATAAAGAAGTGACTGAATAAAGAAGTGACCAAAGAAATGAAATTGTAAAGATCAGTCACACATCAACAGGCCACTAAAGGATGGAACTAGCCTATCAGGATGAAAAGTTTCTGTGTGTTTGTAGGTAAAGTGACTTCTGAAGATGCTGAAATAACATTAATAGGATTCAAAGATGAAAGGTGGATATAATTATTTGAATTTGGGTCTACTGAATAGTCTCTTTAAATCATATATAAATAATGTAGCATAAGAATTACTCTGTTCTTTATCAGGATTAAATTTAATGATGGTAAGGCTTTTTGCTATATTTGTGTCAGCTCTGAAAGATAAATTTCACATTCATCTCTTGTGCAGAATGCTTTTAAGGTAAAGAATATGAGCCCATGCTTTGCCAGAGCAATCAGAGCAAATCTGCCAGCACTGAGGTTTTCATGGTGCTTTAGCAGTTAATATTTAAAATGCAGATGCTCATGTTTGTTTGCATGATTTCAAGGATTCTGATGAAATGTTCCATCTGATCTAGTCTCAGAACACTCAGAGAAATATGTTAAAGGGCATGATTCATGTCTTGTATTTGTATTTGCAGGGAATATGAAAAAGATAAATATTCCTCCAGAATACAAATACTTTACAAATTATAAAATCTTCTCTTTCCATGTAACCCATTTTTTATAGATGTTACACAATGCAAGCATGGTGCTTTATTATTGAAGATGGTCTGCTTTTATTTGCCCAGAACACAAGATTATTATTTGTCCTTAAATAGTAAACCGAGGTGTCACTGAGAGTGATTTGACCCCAGTCAGGGAGAAAATGACCAAAGGCATTACAGGAGATCTGCATCGGATAAGACACAGTAAACCTATAGATGTATGAACGCACACATATGCAGGTGTATTGGTATGCAGAGAGAGGGCAATAAAGGCTGAAATAATTTTAAAAGCAGATATTCAGCACGGTAAGGTATTTGGGGGGAACAGTCATGAAAACACTAATCCTTGGTAAAAACGATTCATAAAGTTCTGAGCAAGGGCCTTGAGGGGAATCCGTATGAGGAGTGGCTGAGGTCACTGGGTCTGTTCAGCCTGGAGGAGACTGAGGGGAGACCTCACTGCAGTTACAACTTCATTGTGAGGCGAAGACGAAGGGCAGGCACTGATCTGTTCTCTGTGGTGACAGTGACAGGACCCGAGGGAATGGCCTGAAGTTGTGTCTGGGGAGGTTTAGGTTGGATATAATTTGGGAAAAGTTTTTTCACCCAGAGAGTGGCTGGGCACAGGCTCCCCAGGGAAGTGGTCACAGCACCAAGCCTGACAGAGTTCAAGAAGCATTTGGACAACACTCTCAGGCACATGGTGTGACTCTTGGGGGGTCCTGTGCAGCAGCAGGGGTTGGACTCAAGGATCTTTGTGGGTCCCTTCCAACTCAGCATATTCTATGACTGCGTGAAATGGTGATATTTTGAGAGCCAAGTCTATCAGCTTTTTCAAAATTAAGTGTCTTAGGAACAGTTGTAGCTGAATACTGTCTTTTGACAAGGGCAGAGGCATGGAAGTTTTAAAGGAAGCTGATAAATGACAAATTGCCTGGTGTGTAGGCAAGGGAAAACCTTGAAAGCCTGGGAAAAGATGGCCTAGTATCACATTGATACCCAAAAGAGATTGGCAGCAACTTCATACACAACCTGAAACACTGAAAAATTAAATTTCACTTTAAGCCTTTTAGTTAGTGATGCACAATTTGTGAACATCTGTGGTTTAGGGTAAGTTAACCAATCAGATCTTAGAAACTGTATATGTCCAGACTTTTAAATGATAACTGGAAGAATCGTCATATAACAGATACAAGAAGTTACTAAGTTAGAACTGATAACATCTGTTGAGGTGCAACTTGTATTTTAAGCAGAGAAACTGGATTTTAGCTCATATTCTGGACCAGGTTTCCTCACTTCTCCAAAGCTATGTTGCTATCAAAGATGTACCAATTGGCCTCAACAAACATAGCATCTTTCTTTGCATGAGCCTTAACATAAAATTCCTGAGAAGTGCCAAAGCTCTAAAAATACGTGTTTTCCTATTTTTTATATTTTCTACTTGAAAAGTGCAGAAATGAGCCTGTTTAGATTATTGGGTTAGAGTCCTATAAAGGGATGAACAGTTACAAAGGTCACAGTGTAGATCAGTCCCCAAATTACTTGATACGAAGACCCTTCCCTGAACAGTCAGTGGCTGTATCCACACTGTACATTGCCATTGCCCAAACTACAGCCCTGCGGAATATGACACAGATTCAGTTCAAAAGCCACGAGGAACACATTCCCACACTCCAGCTGGTATTGTGGCCTTGTCTGCAGGATGTGTTTACTTTGTTTTAGCAGCGTACTGACACAGCCATATGCCTCTCAATCAGTTCCAAAGCTGGGCAGAGTTTGCTCACCTCTGTTCAGGACATGAGATGTCTTTAAGCACTGTACTGTTATCAGTAATCTCATTGCACATAACACATAAAACAACATCAATTAACTGGGGTCCTTAGATTACAGTCATTTTAGCTACTGTTAATCTGTGCTGAGCAGCTAATCTAAACATTAAAGGCTCTGTATTTTATTATTATTACTACTTTCCTGACCCATGCATTCCCCTTGCTTGTTTCATTGACAGAACATTAATAACTAGTCATGGTAAAGCATTATTTAGTTTCATTTGTCAGTCAGTTGAACAGCCGCAGTGTATCGACACTTTTAGTCCACTTAATTAAGCCCCGAGCTACAAACCAAAAGCAATTAATTGCAGCAATCAATAAATATTAAATGTAAAGTATTGAACACAAACTCATGATTCCATGGTACATTGCAATAAAAGATTTTTGAAAAAATTATTAAAGCTTGGCTATATTCTTCCTTGGAGGGCATAATTTACTGAGAATTTGATGGCACAAATGTGACAGAATTTCCTCTGTGGGACTACTTCTGGAACTTCTTCATCTGAAATGGTTCATAAAACATGAAGTTTGCAGGAACAAGTAGTCATATAAATAAATACATTATCCATTCAGCAGCCAAGGTGAAAAGTTAGTTTAGCTTTTCAGATTAATGCACTCCCCAATTTGTGAATCTCACTCTCCTAACTCTTACATTCCTACACATCAGGTTGGATTTTCAGTTGTCTCTATATCCATTGTTTAACCTTAAGTAGTTATTTTAATAATGGCTCCTACTGAATATTAAAATAAGGCAGACCTTTCATTACTAGTTTGTCATGAGTTGAATTAATCACAGTTGAACAACTTTTTAAAACTATGCCTCAAGAGTTTTCAAGCTATTAAATATTTTTCTATTATAAGGACTCAGAATTGTTCACTGCAGAGAATAAAGTACCACTTTTGCATACATTACACAAACACTTAGTGCTTCATGAATCCACAATAAATTTTCTTGCTGATTACTCATGTAATCTAAGGATCTCCTGCTGTTTTATGGAGAGTCTTATTAATTTCATTCAAGTAGTAAAATTAGCACCTGTAGAGAACCCTTTATGGCTTTTAAACTTTTATCATATTTATAAGAACCTGCTTCATTTATCATGTAACGGTTTATTTTACATCTCAAAGTATTTATTGATTCTTAAGGATGTTTAATGAGGTAAAAGAATGTTTAAATAAAAGGAATTATCATATCAGTAGCGCTGCTTATCGGTGATAGATTCAGGTAGGATCACAGGATCTGGAAGCTAGATTTTGTTAGGGTTGAACACTGAGAATTTAACTGTTCCTTTTAAAGCCAAAAGGAGTGCTGACGCACTAGTGTGGAACCTCCTTGTCTGCTCCTGTAAGTAGAAACTGAATGAAGTACTCATTTCCTGGTGTGTATGTTGAGATTTTGTTCTTGAGGAGTCAGAGCCTTAACTGGGGAATTCAGTTATAAAAATAACAGAAATGGGTTGTCGAATACCAGACACAGATGATGAATCTTAGAAAGGGGTCAGGCCATTGAGAAAATTGGCCTTTCAGCTGAGGCAGACAGCAGAAGACACAACTTGAATCCTTCTTTGATAATCAAGCTTCTGTCACATATTTGCACAATATTGTCTTTTTCTTCTCTGTATGTTACCTTTGTAACCTTTGCAGGACTCTAACCCAAAAATCTAAATAGGCTCATTTCTGCACTTGCCAAGTTTTTAGCAAACCTGTTCATATGTAGTCTGAGATGAAACATGTTATCATTAAGTGCTAATGTTATCGTGAGGACAGTAAGCTTAGACTACCTGAGTGAATACAGCTGAATACTGTGTTATGGCTTACACACACTGAAAGTGTTCCAGGAAAATAATGTAGTGTCTTATTTTCTATGAATTAAATTCTGTACCTATGGCTCAGAGGCAATTTTATATTTCTTCTGGAAACTGCCTATGTCCAGTTGTAGAGGTGACTTGATGACAAAATCAGAGTATCACTGGAGGTGTTAAAGACCAAGCTGGATGGAGCTCTGAGCAACCTGGTCTAATAAAAAGTTCCCTGCCTGTGGCAGAGATGTTGGAACTAGATGATCTTTAAGATTCTTTCCATAAGATTCTTTCCAACCTGAACCTTTCTGTGATTCTGTGTTAGGTGCCAGAACCTGGACTTCTTTATGATGTACAGAAGCCCTTCATTAAAAACCCATGCCCATCAGAAACAAATTTGACCTGAGCATTTATATTATATCCAGAGCCTGGTCATGATGTTGCTTGGTCTGTTCAGGTGGTTGTGGTACCTAACCCTGTATCTGTTTCCATATATGCACTGTGTGCCCATCATGGTGCTCTTTTTCAGAGCAGGGACAGGGATCAGGATTGCTTTGCTGATGCACTGTGAGATATCAGCTTATGGCATGATAACGCCAAGGGCAGTGAGGGTCATTTGGGACGTGTCCTCAGTGTTGCTCTCATACCCTTACCTTGGGCGCTGCTTTTGGGAGTCCATTAATAGCAGCACCCAGTCTGAGGGAAACAGGGGAGAACGCTTTTCCCCAGCTTTTCATTCCCCTTTCCTCCTTCAGGCCTGTTACAACAACTTCTGAGAATTTTGAATTCCCTTTGGATGTTAAGGAAAGCATGTTCCTGTTGCTAAGTCTGCCAGGTTTAGAGTCAAGACAGAGGTTTCTCGGGAGGTTATTCAGAGATCTACCCTGAGGGTGGATAGGCTTGAGTGGCAGGGAAGGTGGGAGGAATTGGGCCAGTTTTTGAAGGATTATTCTGCTCCAGTGGTTTGGAAGTTCACCCCTGAACAACCAAAGTGCCCCAGTAAAGTGATAAAAGAGGTGAAAGAAAAGTACTGTGGCAGAAGTTTGTACAGACTGTGCCATCATCAAACGCTGATATTTTTGTCTCCATTCCTTTGGCAGCAGAGTGCAGGCTGCAGTTTGCTTTTACCTGGAAGGGTATGCAGTACACCTGGAACTGACTGCCCCAGGGGTGGAAACACAACCCCGCTGTTTGCTGTGGACTGATCCAGACGGCACTGGAAGAGGGTGAGGCTACACAACACTTGAAATACATTGATGTCCCCACCAACCAGCAAGAAGGGAACAGGGTTTCCTAAGCCTATATGGATATTTGGAGGATGCATATTCTGGGCTACAGTGATATTGTAAGCCCTCTCTGTCAAGTGACTTGGAAGAAAAATGGTTTTAAGAGGAGCTGTTCAGGAGAACAACAAGCTTTTGAACAGATTAAATGGGAGATTATTCAAACGGTAGCTCTTGGACCAGTCAAGTTAGGACAAGATGTGAAAAATACACTCTACATTGCAGCCGATGAGAATGGGTCTTCCTGGAGCCTCTGGCAAAAAGTACCCAGAGAAACCTGAGGATGACCCCTGAGATTCTGAATTTGGGGATACAAAGGATCCCAGGCCTGTTAAACCCCATCTGAAAAAGAGGCCCTGGCAGCTTATGAAGGGGTTCAAGTTGCCTCAGAAGTGACTGGCACTGAAGCACAGCTGCTTCTGGCACCCCGACTGCCCCTACTGGGCTGGATATTCAAAGGGAAAGTCCCTTCCACACATCATGCCACTGATGGTATGTGGGGTAAGCAGGCTGTGCTGCTCCCACAGCAAGCTGGAATAGGAAACCTCAATCTCCCAGGGATCTTGGAAGTCATCAAGAACTGATCTGCAGGTGAAAATTTTAGACTATGATCAGAGGAGTATGAAGAGGAAATGGTGACGTGCTAAGGAGGTCACGTCATATACTACTGTGCAATATCAAACTCTTTAAAATGCCCTCTGAGTTTTGCCCACGTCCTTACTTTCCTCTGTTGAGTTTGTGACCGGAACAGCGTTGACAACACACCAATGTTTTTTTCTGTTGCTGAGCAGTGCTTGTACGGTGTCAAGGCCTTTTCTGTTTCCCACTGCCCCTTCGTGGGATTTGTGTGTTCATCTTTGGACAAATGATGACCTATATGACTTCCTGTGAAATAAGGACATGAGAGCTGTGTGCTGTCATTTAGGAGTCATCTAGGAGGATTGGTAGTAAAATGCAAGCAGTCTAGGAGTTGTTTTATACAATATATATGTATTACTGTAATGAAATATTTATTAGAAAACATGACTGAAATCACTCATTTTTTGGTTTTCTGAAGATCACCCAGAAACAGCAGTGTAGGTCATCAGGAAAATAGATCTCAAGGCAATTAACAAAATTCACTTTAAATTATATGAAATCACAAATTTTGGCACAAATTCTCTATGAAGAGAACAGACGATGAAATTTCTCTGTGAAATTTTGGGTTTTTTTTTTTT
>VXBT01003377.1:0-11615 GCA_013400235.1 Oriolus oriolus | reverse complement strand
ATGTGGGGATTCAGAATGTCACCATGGAGAATGGCTTTGGTTGGTGTGGGGCCTTGGGAGAGACGGGCAGGCCACGTCTGGTAGAGGCGAAACAAAGAGCAGGAGGAGAGATAAAGAGCAGGACAGTTAATGAGAAATTGGGTGAGGAGATTGTAATCTGCAGCCCTTAGAAATGTTAAGTGTGTTATTTTAGAAGCTGAAGTTCGTAGCTGCTGAACTGTTGGTTTGTAACAGTATATAGAGATGTGCCCTGTACATTAAAAGTTGGCTTTGCATGCACCTGGCAAAGTCCGTGTTTCAATCACCCATATTGAATTATTTCAGTGAGCTGTGAGGAACAGCCTTCTGCTAAAATGGTTAAACATTTTAAAAGAAAATCATTTTCTTCACTTCCTTTTTCACAGATTACATAAATTCCAGGATTGGACTTGAACGTATTAAAGCTAAACAGCTATTAGGTAGTTTGCCATTGCAGTTTACTTATTTAACTTCTGTGTCTACAAGAAATATGAAACAAATCCAGACTTCATAATATGGAAACAGGAACATTGTGCCTCCTGCCAACAGTGCATGCCAATGATACAAACCTGCTGCCAATGTACGATCACCATCTGCAGGTAATTTTTGTCTTCCTTTATAAATAAGAGAGATTAAGATTTTATGAATGATTGCACCTGCCGATCACATGCACCTTCCATGATTACAATATGCAATAAAAAATTTAAATTAATTCACACTTGGGTGAACATACTGTATATAGGTAACTACCAAGGTATTTACTTAAAAATCACTGATTGCCTTCAACACATTCCTACTTTTAATAGTAGACTGACTGCCAGGCCAATCAATACTAATAAATAATCAATACTTTGAGAGTGTGAGAACTCTCTTGGCTTTTGCTAGTGTATGCCACACTCAGCCTGGCTTGAAATACCAAATGTGTACATAAATACAGACAAACTGATGCTGATACATCATGCCCCTGGGCACCACTCCTTCAGAAGAAGTTTCCAAAGCATTGTTTCCTCTTCTTCAAGCCCTGGCATCATTATACTCTAATGCCAAGTGAACAAACACCTAACAGACCTTCTACCCACACTCTGGCTCTTATATTTTAAACTTTTCAGTTGTCATGACAGAACCCTCAGTTCAAATCAACTAATTTCCTTTATGAGCAGACCCAGCACCTTCAACCAGGAAAGCATCAACATCAGGTTATGAAAGTCCTCCCACCAGCAGCTTGGTTTAATTTCATTAAGCCTGGATCTCGTGTTTCTGGTCTTGATTTCCTCAGACTTGCATCCAGTTGGATAGACACATAATAAGGTTGAACATTATTCAGCTACTAGCTTTGCATTAAGCTGAAGTTGCAAAACACAATTTTTTAATAAGTGTAGTGCTCAGAAAAATAACATGAAGTTTTTGATTGTACTCTAGATGCAAACTAATCCATTACTGAAGATAAGGAGTATTGGCTAAAGCAAGGCAAGATGACCGATTGTAAAACAGCATGTTATAGTCCCTGAGATACATTAAAGTGCACTTCAGAAAATCATAGAGAACTTGTAATTACAGAGATGTGAGGTTTTTTCCTTCTCTCTGCCTCTTTTATCTAGAAAACAAATTGTATAAATTCTATTTGAGAGGTTTACCTTATTTCACCCATTCCAGCTTTTTTTTTTGAATTTTAAAACACAGAGACAGATTAGTTTCCTCTGGTAGAGTTTAGCAAGTTCTGAGGTATGGGTCAGCTTGGAAGCTGAAGCAGCTTGTGGTTGAAAGAAAGGCACAGGCCAAAACAGCTGCAATGTGGCAACCTCACTGTAGTGTTCGGGGCTGAGCTTCAATATGTTTGTCCTTTGGCGAACAAGCATTTGATGGTGTAGTACCAATACAATCCTTTCAAACAAAAGGTTTTTTGAACAAATTACACAGCCTTTGCCTTCAGGAAACTTGAGAGCTGAAGACCTCAAACAAACTCTCTTTCGTATCAATTTCTTTTGTTTCATGGAAAGTATTTTTTAATACAGCAAAATTTATAATGTACCTTTGCCTTGCCCATTTGCACTCTACTTCCATCAATGCCTGCCACCTGTATAGATTGCAAAATTAATAGTTTACAATCCCAGAGTAGTCAATATTAATTAGGCACTTAAATTATTGTTTTAAAACAGCTTTTGTGTTATGGAGGACATGTTTTTCTGTCATCTGCTCAATATTTATTTTACGCATTTTAAACCACCTCAGGAATATTCAGTGCACGAAAACCTTTTTATGTTTGAATGGATTAAATTTTCAAGTCCAAATTAAAGCCATAAATTGCATTTACATAGTTCATTCTCCATGAAGGGGAATTTGTTTTGCCTGTGTAGCTTTTAATATACGCAAATGAAGATGAAAATACAACACACATTGCTAATTTGGACAAAGCAGAGCTTTTAGACCATTTCAACCCCTGCTTGATGATCTTTCTTTCATTAGCTGTGTTTCACAATTATGCAGCATGAACATGTGTTCTCAAATAAAAAGTGTCCTGTTAAGCAAACTCGAACAGACTTCACTTTGGCTCTTAGGAATATAATAATGCTTCAAAAGCTATTATTAGTATTTTAGTTTTTAGCATGAATAGGAAAAGGCAGCTGGGGATAAGCAATGTAATTGAACAGAATGTTAGGCACTACTGTCTTTCCTTGTCAGTTTGAAACATCTGCAAGAAAAACAAAGCCAAGATCAAATACTAGCTCATGTTAGGCTTTAATTTAAAAAGAACAAAATGTTTCCTGGAATTAACCAAAGCACCTAACCATCTTGCCATATTTTAAATTGGTAGAGTTTATGTGGATAAATCCATCTGTCATTTTGAAGTAACAGCCCACCGTAATTTTGAAACCATGAAACGACTTGTACATTTGGAACGGCTGATGATAGCAATTTGTTTTGCAAAATAGAAAAACCTTAATATACCCTACTTCTTAGTTTTAGAAAACCTGCCTTTTATCATACTAACAACTAAGAGCTCGTAAGTCTAAAAGTATGAGCACTTGATGAGGTATTTGATGGCCCAATCTTAACTGATTTGTGTTCATTTAGATGTACTTAAGAAACCATACTCAAATTTATTTCTCTTGTCAGCTGGTCCTACTGATGCCTTACGTTTTAACTTTCATATTTTTCAAATCCTGTAGTGCTTAGTGTGTAACTCTGAAGTGTCTTGTAGTCTGCTGACTTCTGTTCTCTTATGCCAGTTAGACACAACAAAGCCTCTCAAAGCCTGGTCTACAAGGACACCCAGAGTAGTGTCTGGTCCTAGGCTCAAAATCTGTAAACCAACATCTTTAGAAGGGGGGTGAGCTTGGGAAAATTACATCATTAAATGGGGTTGTCATTGGAGAATTAATCCAGACATGCAAATGGACCAAACTTACAAAAGTGTGAAGAACTCGTGACCTGGCGACTATCTTGGGGTCCGTCTTAGCTGCAGCCTCTGGACTCTCCAGGGTGTACCTTTGAAGGCCCTTCAAATAAATACCTGCTTTTACTCCCTTATTCCTGTCTAGTCTCTGTTTTTAAGTGGCCTCTTCAGGCATCACTACCTTTTTAGGTCAATGGAAACACTGAAATTATCATCTTCCTTCTGCCTTTAACATGTTTTTTTCATTGATTAAGAAGAGAAACTAAACCCAAAAGTGCCTACAGGCACCTACCTGGCAGTCACATAAAATAATTGATGCCTGGACATTATTTGAGTGAATTTGAAAGCAATATTTTAACCAGCCCATATTTTTTTAAGTTTGTTGCCTCTGTCCTTTCAGCACAACATATGTACACAAATTCAATGATTTGAATAGAAAATTATGCCACTCTCCTACTGTTATGTCCTATTAAATCACACAGACACATAAATAAAACTTAAGATGTATGTGGTGAAAAGTTCTAGAAATGTAATTTTTAGTAGTATTATTATTTGTTACCTCGGCACACATTTCTAGAGCCTGAATACTCCTGCATTGCCTTGCTTCAGTGACTGGTCAGCTTTCATTTATTAGTGCCACCTCATTATATGTAATTTCAGCTTTCACTTCAAAAACTCCCTAAATGATCGTCTCCCTCTAAAATTCATACCAAATATATAAAAGAACATGAAATTAGACAAACAGTACAGTGAGGATACAGGCTAGTACTTTGGCACAAAATTTTCTATCCTTGAATGCCCTTACACAACACCTAAAGGGTCCGTGTCACTGGGGCCCCGCCTGCAATGATGCTTACGCATTGGTCCTCATGGGAAAGAGCTCTCATCTTTAAACACATGTTTCCACCCATGGCTGTGTAGGACCTCCATTCAGTAACTGTGTTCTCTTCTGGGTTTTGTCTTGCTTGGAAAACAACCGTGGAGATGACACTGATAAAGCATGCAGACATTGGCAGCTTGGGGCCATCTCAGAAAAGATGCTGTGTTAAACAGAAGGTAGATGTGCTTACGGTCTGTTAGAGACTGCTCAGCAATGTCTGCCTCATGTCAGAGCCTGCCTCCTCCAGGGAATGACATGGAGCTTTCTGAATCTGGAGGAACTATTATCAGCAGAAATCACATTTCAGTTTAAGTTTTTTTGGAGCTGATCAGGACCAGCTGAGGGTTTATTCACTGCACTCCAGTCCCTCACCCTCTGTGGATCTGTTAGTAGCTCTAAGTGAGTATGATATGGATTTTACTGGTCTTGGCCTTGTGCCTGCTGCAGGACTCGTGTTGTGACTTCTGGGAGGGACCAAAGCAGTTTTGCACGGCAATCCCCTTAGTCAGAGAAAATGTGATGGTGTCTCCCTCTTCAGCTATGGAAAACCAGTCAAGGAAATTTGCAGTCGAGATAATCAACAAAACCAAGAGTACTGAGTCTGGTTGGGATAGAGCTGATTTTCTTGTAGCAGCTTGTTCAGTGCAGTGTTCTAGATTTGTGGCCAATGCAAGACTGATAACACAGCTGTCCTGCTGAGCAGTGTTTTCCCAGCATCCAGGGCTTCTCTGCTTCTCCCTCTGCCACTCCAGTGAGGGGGCTGGAGGTGGGCAGGATGTTGAGAGGAGACACAACAAGGCAGATATGCTGAATTACCAAGGAGATATTCCACATCATATCATGCCACAGCAGCAAAGAAACAAAGAGGAGGGGGTTTAGAGACGTTGGCCATATTTTCTTCAGAACTGGCTGGGCAAAAGTCTGCCTGTGAGAGGTGGTTTTGCACCACTTGCTTTGTGTTTCAGTGTATTTCTCTCTTCTTCCACTCCTTCACTTACTGAACAATTTTCAGCTGGATCCAAAAGGTTTTTTGCCAATATGCTTCCTTTGCTGCTCCCCCATTCCACTGGAGGAGGAGGGAAAGTGAGAGAACAGCTGTGTGATACTTAACTGCCTACCAGGATTCCCTCACGTGATGGCAACTAATGTTTGACGGGCTGAAGTTTCTGTAATTACTGAGCAGAGTTCACTACTAACAGCATGAGTTATAAGAAATAAAAATGTTAAACCAATCCTACTCACATCGAGTAATTTTATTAAAATCCTACTTTTTTCTGTTAATTACGTAGAAATTATCACACTTTTCTCACAAATACTTGCAATGTGAAGTGTATGATAGTTGCTGTTTTCAAAGACTTTAATGACTTTGATTACAATAATTTTAAAATAATGACCGCAAAAAAGTCAAGGTATTTCCCCCCCACAACCCCCGCTTCTGAAAACATTTTCTCTGGTAATGGAAAAGACTGAAATCTCACTAATATTGCATAGAGCTGTGTAGAGGGCCCTAACTTGACAGACTGTGATGTCAAGTGGAGTGTCTTCACTGCAGAGTCAAGCCAGAGGTTTGTCTTGTGTGACCAGGCAGGTCACCCTCACACATGTGTGAGGAGCAAGCCCTTGCCAGCATTGGTGGCCACTGGCATTTATAGATCAGATGTTCTGATGCTCTAATAAACTCAGGTGTTTTGTGATTCCTCCATGCTGACTCATAAAAGAACATGCTTCTTCTTTAGACATGACATAGGAGGCACCAGAGGCCTACCCACAGCTGACACCAGCTGCAACCTCACAGCAGCATGGAGGACTTACAAAGCTGAGACCAAAACCTGCTGCAGGGTTTAATATCTAGCCTAGAGAGCAAGCTAGCACACCTAGAGGGTCACAGTAAGGATGGGCAAGGTTTTAGCTGGTGAAGAGAAAGATTTATGTCAACAATGTAGTAAGAACTCAATTTAACCCTATAGTAAATATATATGCAGGTACACTGTCCGGTGGGAAGTTTTGGTGCTGTTCAGACAGAGACAAGTGGACTTGGAAAGTACATCTACGTCAGACAATGTGAAGTGTTGTGAGCACATTGTGTTGCAGTCTGGCTCCAAGGAAAGTGCAACATGGGGCTAACACAGCACAGGCTATTTCAGTGTGTCATAGGCCCTCATCAGGAAAATATGTAATCTCTCTCTACAGCTGCCTGAAAGGAGGCTGTAGCCAGGTGGGGGTCAGTCTCTTCTCCCAGGCAACCAGTGACAGGACAAGAGGACACAGTCTTAAGCTGTGTCAGGGGAACTTTTGGTTGGACATTACGAAAAAGTTCTTCACAGAGCGGGTCGCTGGCTACTGGAATAGCCTGCCCAGGGAAGTGGTGGAGTCACCATCCCTGGAGGTGTTTGAGAAAGGCTGGATGTGGCATTCAGTGCCATGGTCTAGGTGACAAGGTGGTGTTAGGCCATAGGTTGAACTCAATGATCTCAGATATATTTTCCAACTTAGTTAATTCTGTGATTTTGTCTTCCTCCTTCACTCCTGCGGTGAAGGACCGTTTGACTGAGACTGGATCTGCTCAAGCCCTTATTTAACAAGCTGCAACTAATAAGCACATCTTTTACATTTTTAGGGCTTAAAAATAGCCCATTGGATAAAAGCTGGTTACCAACAAAATCATGCTTTCGTTCAACTTGTGCTGTCTCTCAAACTGCAGAGAAAACACAGGCTGTGCTCTGAATGCCATTTGGTTCTCTGATCCCCCATGTCCTGCTGATGCATCCGCTCTCTTTCTCTGTGCTGTAATATCAGATGGCTCCCACTCTCAGCAAAACTGCTGGCAGCCAGCCATTTGGAATAGACAGCCACAACATGCAAAGAGAGTCTTGCTCAGCTTAGTAAATGGATTTTACTGGACAAAGAGTGATCAAAAGCTGGAATTTTTCTGGGAAGTGGAGTATTTTAAAGTGGTAATTTCCTCCCCCGCACCTTTTTTCTTCTTTTTTTCTTTTTCTTTTATTTTTGCAAGGTGCTATTTGTTTAGTAATCTCCCTACTTCTCAGTCCCTCCTCTGTTTGCAAGTTCACTAAATAGAGTTTCACCTGCACCATGATTGTTATAAAATACTTATATTTCAGAGAGAATGATCCCCCTGTTTGACAAATAAATGAATACACAAAGGATAAGCTTTCAGTCTTACAGTTCTCACAACAGGGAATGAACAATGTCAGTATTAGTACTGGATGCAGCTTAGAGTAATATTTGAAAGAGAAGAAAATCAGTGAGTATATAAACACTGAACCCTCAGGAAATAGTTGGAGATTTGCTGTTTGTTCTGTGTTAAGTTACATCCTGCAGCAAAGTTGCAGGAGCACAAGTACCACAAGCAAGTAAATTCACCAGGAAAAAATCAGTTCCGCATAGGGGCTGAAGAAATTACTGCTCTAGAAACCTCAGCTACAGATGTTAGAGAATAGTTTGTATTAGGGCGAACAAAATACACTTGAGTGCAAAAGTGTGAGTTTCCTCAACCTAGTCACTAATTTCAGTTTAGCAAACATCCTCAAGGTCATTTCTTTCATTTGCCACATCTAGGGCTGACGTTGTCCATCAACCTCTTTCTATTCTGTATGTGTTAAATCCTTCAAAGTAAAGAAATATGACCATGAAATACATTATTTAAGCTGGATTTTCCAAGTCTCTCAGACTTCAAAAAAGGACTTTTGTTTTTGGGGTCTCTGGACCCAGTTACTCATATTTTCAGCAGCTGTTTTCAAATCAAGAATTTAAACTAAAAAAAGAAAAAAAAATTTCCTCCCTCTACCTTTAATTTTTGTTTTTGTTTTTGAAGGTGTTTTCAGCCATATAATTTTTTTTGTCAGTGGATCAACTTTCATTTGAAAGCTTCCAGTGAAACTTTTGGAGCTTGAACAACTGATTAGAAATGCCAAGTAATTTGAACCTGCATCTAATAAAATAAGTGAAAGGAGCTGAGCATCAGAAAACGACATACGTATTCCATTGGTATACTATAGACATAATGAGAAAGGTCTAATTAAAGGATTTTCGTTGAAATAATATTGTTAAAACAAATAACAAGCCTTTTTTCCCCCTACAACTGCATTTCCCTACTCTGCTATAATAACCCTGATCCAAAAAGAGATCCAGCTCTCTGTCTGACCCTGGTAAATCCCTTCTCCCCCTAAATCCCACAAATGAACCTCTTCAGTCTTCTTCTTGGGTGTTGTGCATGGACTGTGGGCAACCACATCTGTGTTTTCTGTTCCAGAAAGAGTACTCTGCAGCCAGAGTACGATGAGTTGCTCGCGCTGCTTTCTGTTTGAAAGTATGTCCGGGTAGCCCTGCATGTGGGAGAAAATAACACACCACAGTATTACTAAAAACTTCAGGGCATTCTCAGGCCTCTGGTCATGGGGATTTTTTAAGTGTTTTAAGTTTCTGAAATGCAGGCTGTTATAGAAATGCCAACGATTTTGAGCCATCTCAAATTGTGATTTGTGAAATGTAAAACCCCAGGACACCTTATTGTGGTGGAGGGACAAATCTCCCATTTAACAGCTTTTACAGATAAAAATTGTCTCCAGTCCCAGTGTAGAATATGCTGTACATTAGCCTTTAAGAGAGCAGCACTGGAAAATAGACAACTGGCAATGAAAAATATCTGGAATATTCACTTAGAAAATAAAGCAACAATAATAAAGCAAAGTCCATTTAAATTCAAGATAAAAGGAAACAACTTGTAGCAAAGAAAAAGATAAAGCCTTTAGGCAGGTCTGTGATGGTATATACTCAAAAAATGACTACTCAGACGCACATAAAAATAAAATTAATGGACTCCTTAACAGCCTCCAAGTGCCCCACATGCCTACATACACAAAGGGCTGATGTAGAAAAAGCATTAGTTGAGGAGACCATTAATTCACTGAATTATGGGAAAACAGCTGGATTGGAGGTTTTCCCATATAAATTCTATAAAATCTTTATAGAAAATCTGAGTTACATTTCCTGTGCAACATCCACCATGGTCTTGAACATGGCGACAACCCAAGACATTTGAAATGATCCTGGTTGGGACTGCACATATCCAACATCCTTTCATCTATCTGCAAAGGCAGTTCCAGAGGACTTAAATCTGTATTTCCCCATTACTGAAAACCACAAGTAGATACACTTTTTTGCCAGAGATTATTTGTTTAATAATAAACATATTTGTGGCTTTCCTGTATTAATCAGAGTGAGTAACAAGAATCATTACTCATGAAGTCTACAAAGGAGTTGGTTGCAAAGCCTTAGCTTCTAAAAAGTAATGAAAGACTTCTACATCCATATTAGCAAATTGCACTAGATTTTTCAAGCGAAATATTGCTCCTTAAGCATACAGAGCCTGAAATTATTCAAAGTACCCTTTTCCTCACATAAAATCCTGATTTCTCAAACAAAAAAAATTTTGTGAGGAAACAACCACTTCAACAAATTCTTGAGCTTGAAAAATGTTTGGAGAAGTTTTAGAGCTATCAATATAGTCTGTTCAAGATGCAAAATTGAGTCTTTGGTGTGCCAAATACTAGTTATAGTGGCAGTTTTGATAGATTGTTGGAAGCATGCCAATGAAATGCTTTAATGGACCTTCATCAAATTCTCTCCAAGCTGAAGGGCAGGGAATCCAGACAGCACTATTTCACTGTATTTCCCAGTTAACAGTTTAGAAAGATATCCCTGTTGCTCTGAGACAAGCAGCTCCTTCTGGCTTTCTTACTTACCAGCAAGAGACTGAAGGTTTCATCCACTTTGTGTAGGCTAGAACTGGTCCAAAATTTTTTTAATCTGGGTCATCTGCTATCCTTTTGTCATTTTTCTCCTCACAGGGAAATATACTATGGAAAGACATTTAATGCATAGGGAAAAAATTGTTATGTGTAATTGCAGTTTTCATTTGTTTTCCTGGAGTTTTGAATTATTTAATGTCCTAATGGTTTCTTCTCCAAGTTTTGTTTCCACTTCGTCATCCTGGTCCTATAAATTTAATGCTCCTACTCAATTCTGCAAGCCTTCTTTCACTCCACCAACTTTGTTTCTTCACTCACTTCTTTTTTTCTAATCCCTGCCCGTATGACAGCAGATTGTTCAGTTTCTTTGGCAAGCAGAACTAAAAATGAAAGCAAAAGCAAATTACAGTAATGCAAATGAATTTGCTGGTGGAAAATATATCTACAGCTCACATTCTCATATTAGAGGGAGAGGGAAGATGTGGTAGTTTTAGGCCTAGCTGAGAATTAAGCACCACACAGACACTTGCTCCCACTCACTCTTCCCCTGTAAACTGGAGAGGAGAATCAAGGTAAGATTTATAGGTTGAGATAAGAACAGTTTAATAATTGAAAAGAAATTTAATAAATTTAAAATAAAATGCAGCAATAATGGCAAAAAATAATAATGGTAGTAACAAGGGAAAAACAAGTGTTGCACAATACAATTGCCCACTGGAGGACGCCAGACCCTGTTCCCACAAGCAGATCAGCTGCCCTTCCAGGTAACTCCCCCCAGTTTATACACTGGGCGTGGTGTTCTATGGTGTGGCATATCCCTTTGGCCAGTATAAGTCACCTGTCCCAGCTGTGCTCCCTCCCAGTTTCTTTGCGTGTGTCCTAACTGGCAGAGCGTGACACAAGAAAGAAAAGTCCTTGACTCGGGATAACCAGGGCTTAGCAGAAAGCCAAAACACAGTGTGTTATCTACACCATTCTCATTCTGAATGCAAAACACAGCACTGTAACAGCCGCAGAGAAGAAATTAACTCTATCCCAGCTGAAACCAAGACAGAAAAGTATTTCTTTTTAAAGGATGACAAAACCCACCAATCCATGAACTGCAATGCCAGTGAGGGTAGTAACAAACCTTCAGCCCCTCAGGGTTCCAGTGTGGCAAGCCACCTGAGAGTCACTTATGATTGCCAAGTTATCAACTCCTCAACATAATTTTACATTACTACAGCTTCCAGTGATGATTTTCCTCTTTCAATATAATATAATTAACCCTCTGAATAATTTAATTTAAAAATCCTTAGATGTCTCTTTACTTAAGCTTCAAAAGCTTCATTGTTCAGATATTGATGCCATTCTTTGAGTTTCTTCAGGGAAAAAGAGGCAAAACCTGAAGGTTTTATTCATTAATTCAGATGTAAATCAAATAAGAGAATATGGTAGTTGCTTAGTCCTGTGTAAACACGTATTTACTGTGGTTATTTTAAATCTCACTTCAGAGTGAGCTTGGAAAGACTGTGTCAAATGTCTAAGCCTGCCGCGGTTGCCTGTCCCGAGG
>VXBT01003375.1:422783-454150 GCA_013400235.1 Oriolus oriolus | reverse complement strand
ATGGTTTAGGTGGGTGAACACCCGAAACTCTGCCTGCTGCTGCCGTGACTGGTATTTTAATTTTCTCCAGGCAGCAAGGTATTGGTATCACATGGGCATTTTAGAGCACAGTTTGATCTTGTCAGCCCAAGTTCTTCTTTCTCTGAACCTCAAAGATAACGTAACAGAGCCAGGATTAGCCCAGGACCATTTAAAAGGTGGAAGTAAATGAGTCACTGCTGTTTCCTGCTTGGCTGCAGATGAAGTAGGCAGGGAACTGCTACTACAGGGAAGCAGAGGTGGGTATTTAGTGTAACTGGAGCTGATCCCAGCACAGATGGGAAAAGCTGGGGGAGGAGGAGGAGGAGGAAGAGCAGTCAGTGCTCAACTCTAGATACTACCAGGGAGATGCAAATGCTGGACTGAGAATTCATGCCAGAGCAGATAATCATGTGAGAGGGCTGAAACAAGAAAACATGCAGTGTGGAGCTCTGCAGTATTTTTAGATGTGAGTAGTTAATTACTGAATCTGGCCTTCTGTTCCCTCACTTGCTTGGTGCTGGGAGAGTTTCCTCGGTTTTAATGAGGAAAAGGGAGCATTTGATTGCAATTCCTGCAGGAGTGTTGTGTGAGAGCTTGGTGTTCTTACAAACTTTGGGTTAACAGGTTATGGCTTACACACTCCAGCATAAAAGGCAGTTGAGACTTCAGTTGCCAGATCTCTGAAATAGTTCTGTACGTGTAGCAGGATGTTCCAGGCTTTGGTGAGTGCTGTGCACTTCCCAGATGCCAGGAAATCTCTCCTGTTGTGGCCTAGAAATGGAGTGCTGTTATGTAGCCACTTGAGGGAATGTGCTCTGTTTATTCCCAAGAGATGTCTCACTGACTTGGTTGAAGGAACTCTTCACCCTCCATTTGTGGTTTCTCCAGAAATACAGTGTTACAGTAAATAGAGCTGATCCCATTGTGTCCATCACCCTACACAGCCCAGTTCTGGCAGGTTTGGTGGTTAATAACCCCTTAGGAACCAGTCAAAAACCTCTGTCTCTCCCCGTGCTTAACAAAACTTCCTGCCAGGAAGTCTTTCCTTGTGTCTAGCGTACAGTACTCTTAACTTACCTTTCTGCAGCAGCCTCTTAGGCACATTTAAGAATAAAATGGTTTCCTCAGTCTTCCCTTCTGATCCCAGTTATTCCAGCCTTTCCTATGTTTTAGATCTCCAATGAGCCCTTTTTTTTGTAGAGTTTTTCCAGTTTCCCCTATTTTTTAAACTGTGGTGTTCAAAATGAGATATATTCCAGTTGCATTTTTAACAACTTCAGTGAAATGATACATACCTGCATCTCCACAGCTGAGCACACCTCATGCATATTGATATTTATAGTTTACATAAATCAAGTTTCTTTCCTGTGGAAGGATGCAAGTGTTCCTCATTTTGCAGCTTTTGCAGTTCATTATTCCTGTGCACGTCTTCCTCAAAATATTTTCCAAATCAGCTCATTTAAGATGACTTTCACATTCCTGCTCTGATACCCTGCTATACTCCCAGCTATAATTCCATCATTTAGGTTTTTAATTCAAGTGCAGTTTTTAAAATAATAATTTGAGGGAAGAAGACACAGTGACTTCTTTGCAGGTGTTACAAGATTGTCCCCTAGCACAAGGGGCATTGAAAGAGTAAGTCCAAAGTAATATTTTAAAGATGTAATATCAAATACCAATTATCATGGATGAAAAGTGAGTTGAGTTTTACTGAATAAGACACGGGTGGAGAGGAGCAGGCAGGTTGAGCCCTAACGCAGGTGCTTTTTGATGTGAGAAGGAACTGAAAAATACAGAGGAAAGATGAGGTGGAAACAGCAACAGGCTATGGAAACATCCTGTAGCTGTGTTTTTTGGGAGCTTAAACTGGAGGAAATGATCTGTACAGGATGACTGTGCACATGAAAGTGTAGCACGCTTGCACTTGGTTAGTTTATTTGCTTTCTGACTCATTTTGGGTTTGAAATGGGATCACTGGGATAATTGAGCTGTGCTGATCCTGATGAGCTTCATGGCTGTACTGCTAAATTTAGGGAAGTTTGTCACGCTCAAAGAGCAGGATGCAGTGTTAAGCAAGATTTGATGTGATGGTCGGGGATAGTGTATTGATGACTCTATAAGCCTAAAATCAGAAGTATGAAAGATGAGTAGAGCAGACTGAGAGGACAGGATCCAGTGCTGGAGTCGGAAAGCGGTGCCAGGGATGAACATCTGATGACAAGCAGAAAGAAAGAAGAGAGGGCAGGCAAGGTGGTCACAGCTCGGGTATGTGGAGCGCGTTGCCAAGAAATCATTAAGTACCCCCTGTTCTTTGCTTTGTAGGAATGCAGCAGGCAGTTTTAAGCAGGCAAATGCCAGCAGATAACTTGGAACCCATGTTTGTTCCCCGAATGTCCTACACTGGGTTTGCTGTGGAAGGCTGCACACTTGAAGATTCCGACGTCTCCGATCCTCCCCCGCCCTACTCGGATTTCAACGCAACCACTCAAGACAGTTCTGTCAGCCCAGGGCTCCTGGAGAGCAGCGTCTTCATGCCTCGGCCTCAGGCAGTCGGTTCTTCCAGTTACGTTTCCACAAGTGCAGGATTGAAATACTCTGGCAATGGAGCATCCATGCCACCTTCCCAAAGAGCGCTCGCTGCCAATGGTGACGAATCAGAAGACAGTGATTATGAGAATTTGCTTGAACCCACAGAGTCCTCTGACAGTGAATACTCACAGACAAGGGAGTCACGACCTTCAGCACATCCCGATGGTGATTCCAGGAACACTCAAACTTCTCAGATTTGATAGGGGGGGGAAAACAAAACGAAACAAAAAAATCCACATGACACTGTTTTTTCATAATTGTTACCGAGAGATTTTGGGGATTTAACCCGGAGGAAACGAACTACACAGGATTACTGTGCACACAAAATGTAGAAGACTTGCACTAGATGGTTTATTCACCTTGTGATACATTTTGCAAGTTTTATAATGGAATCATTAGGATAATCAAGTTGTAATAATACTGATGAGGTTCATGGATGTACTGGTAAACTTAGGCAAAATGAAATTTATAGAGATCTTGTAGCTTTTGTTGCCATATTTTCTTTAAGACAATAAATTGGGATGTAGTAACTAAGCACAGTTAGTCTACAGATAATGTTCTCAAATCAAAACTTACCTCTTGCACTATCATGCCTTGAATTTTAATTTTTGAAAGGGAATAAATATATCAGCCGCCTTCAAAATAGCTTTCTATGGTAAGCCAAATTGGCCTTTGCAAGCAAAGAAATTTTGATAATTCTGAGAAGCCTGATTGGAAAAGATGTGGTCAGCGTCCTTCTGTGGGCATGCCCTCATCAGAGGAGGGGTTTGGTTCGCCCTTTTTTTACTAGCAGAATGTGTCTCACTTCAACTGATGGTTGCCTTTTTTTCTGTAAAGGGTGTTGGGGGGGGTGGGATGCCTGGTAAATCATCCAGATGAATGTCATAAATAGAATTATTCTGGTTTCACTGGGTTTACAATGACTTTACGCCACACTAGCCTCATTTATTGTCTCATGTGTTCTTTTTAGCATAAATATGAAGTGCACATACAGGAGTAAATGACCGACAGAAGTAGTAAATTCCATCATGATTGGACTTTGGAGTCTGCAAATTACAAACATCAGAGACTGCTTCTTGCATTTTATTTGCATCTGAGTATTGGATTTACGCTTCTAGATGAGTTATTTTATGTAATAAATAGGGGATAGGCTAGGAGAAGATTGTTTGGAGAGTCCCCTGGGTTTATTACCTCTTTTCCTCTGGGTGAAACATGTAAATGACTATTTTAATTTGAATTACAGCTCTTGCCAGAAAACTGCCGTTTGGGATAAATGAAGTGTGGTATATTTAGAGAATTTCATGTTTGGATGCACTTACTTTTATTTAAATACTGCTTGTATGCTAACGTTGCCCAAAATATGTGAAATTGTGCCACTAAGAAGTTTGTATTATTGGACTTTATCCCTGATGTGTAAGTGAGAAAATACACATTTTAAGATGAGGTTATCTGCAGCATTTATCACTTTGAGGTGTCAATAGCCACTTCTTCGGTTTACACCCAGAACAGCAAAGCAGTTGCTTAAACATGTTAAATATCTCAAATTTACACACTGAAATTTTAGTCTTTTGGATCATATCCGTAGGCAAAAGTCTGTTCATTACCCTCCCCTTACCTGTACTAAATTAAGCAAAATAACTTTGGGAAAAATGAGGTGTTAAAATTGCCGCTCTTCTACCGAGCGTTTCCACCTTTAAACATCTAGTGCTCTGGTTTTAACTATTTTACATTGTTCTCATTAGCCTTAACTGGATGGATTTTTGTCTTGGAGTGTTGCAATCCCTGGAACAGAGACCTTGCTGTGGAGTCCCCACCTGTGAGCACCTGTGGCTCAGGTGGGAACGTGTCAGTGCTGGAATCGGTATTGACAGGTCGGCAGCCACCGTCTTTGTTTTTATTCTGCACAGAAACCTGCAAAATGTACATCTCTGACAAAGCAGTTCAATGTGACAATAAAATCTTATTTAATCCTAACATAGATGTTAATACTTGTCAGGTTCCACGTTGGTGGAAGAGCTCACTGGGAAGCACAAGCGCAGCTCAGGAGTGGTTTGTTCAGGCTGGTCTGTTTGTGGGACTGAGGGGATGTGGCAGAGGGAGTGTTCCATGCCTGAACACGTGGTTCTGTTCATACAAGATTCTTGAATTCTGGGGTTATTTAACAAAAAATATTAAAAAGTTCTGCTGGGTTTTCCATGTAGGTGGAACAGGTGTGTCTTTGTGCCCTCCAGCCAGTGCTACCTGCCGGTATTTTCATTTACCATAACTGCCGACTCATAAGAACAAAGGGTGTGGCTTTGTTAAATTTTTTAAATTCAGGTAATATTCTGGCAAAAATACACCTGCTTAGACTTTGCTTAGTCCTGTTAAAAACAACTGTGTTGGGTTGTGATCCGTCAGAAGGCAAGAGGGAGCAGCTTTAATCCTAAACTGTGGAGTTGCACACCTGTGAAACACCAGGTTTCCAGTCTGACTCCTGGACAGTCCGTGTTGGTGATTCCCAGGAGCAGGGCCTGGAGCTGTGTCCTCTCTCTAACAGGGAGGCAGCATTGAGGAAAGGCTACTGAAAACTGGCTTCTGTGCCCTTCAGTTCCAAATCCTGGAGTTTACCTGGTACAATGAAATATTTTCTGGGTGATTGTGAGAAACCTGGAATCGCTGTTTCCTTTATTTCCAAATTTACTCTGACTCCCCCTCTGCTGATAGCAAGAAGAACAGGAGTGCACCATATGGGAAGCCTCAATGAATTAGAGCTATCACATATGCTTACAAAAGGAAGCATCGTCAAATATTTCTGAAATTAGCTTGGATTGACACTCCGGGAGTCTCCAAGTCCCCTCTTTGCTTATGGGATGGGACGTGTTGGCAGAAGGACGCGTGAGCATTGTTATTTTGGCATATTCATGACTGTGCAGGTTTGGAGTTCATGTCTCACATCTCTGGGGACATTTCACTGCCTCTGACATGTCCTGAGTTAAAATGTAAAGAGAAGCTGTTACTGTTGGTGTTGCATCAAGATGAGATAAGCAAACTGATAAAACTCCTGTTAAGTGGGAAGATGCTTCTGAGTACACTGACTGTAACTAGAATCAGTCTGAAACTTGGCTTTTTTTGGTGCTTCGAGGTTTATTTTAAGGTTTTTTTGGTAACAGACTTGCTTTGCTTGGTTCTTCCATGGTTCTGCCTCTGAGCAGTCCGTGGATCAGCTTGAAAGATGTTGGCTTCCTTTGAGGAGAATCTTCCCCTGGCTTTCTCTTTTCTCTCCAGTTGCTGTGGTTTCACACACGCATTTCTCTGTCATGTTAGATTTGTGGGGGGTATATGCATGTGCCTTTATAGTGCTGTCTTCTTCTGTAGCTTCTGGATTTGGGAAGAAAACAGAAGTTTAATTAGAGTTTCATTAGTAAATTGGTAAGTACTTGGACACCTACAGTGCCTGAAGGGGCTCCAAGAGAGCTGGAGAGGGACTTTGGACAAGGGCATTGAGTGACAGAACACAGAGAATCGCTTTAAGCTGAAGCGGAGGAGATTTAGATGGGATATTGGGCAGGAATTGTTCCCTGGAAGGGTAGGCAGGCCCTGGCACAGGGTGCCCAGAGCAGCCGTGGCTGCCCCTGGATCCCTGGCAGTGCCCAAGGCCAGGCTGGACATTGGGGCTGGGAGCAGCCTGGGACAGTGGGAGGTGTCCCTGCCCATGGCAGCAGTGGAATGAGATGATCTTTAAGGTCTCTCCCAATCCAAACCATTCTGGGATGCCATGAGCTGTCCCAGTCTCTGGTCAGGACAGTGACAGGAATATCCTGTGGCTCAAATTCCTGTTTGTCCCCCTGGGGGGGCTCCTGCAGAGCTCTCTCCGCTGCACCTGTCACACCTCGTGGCACCAAGTGCAAGAATGTTCAAACTTGGACTCCTGGGTTTTCTTGCTCTTCACTCTTACCTATAAATAACCTTTTATTGTGCAGCAGCATCTTGGCTGAAGTTCCTAAAAGAAGAAGAAAGGAGATTCCTTTGCTGTGAACAAAAATATCTGTGGATTCCCCTCTGGGAACAGCCGGTGTTATTCCCACTGATGGAAGCAGAGAGGCTTCAAAGGCAAGGAGAGCAGAGGTTCAGGTGGCCTCACTTCACAGGAGCTCCAGCCTGGCAGATTGTTCTCCTTATTCTGAGAGAATTTCAGGTTCAGCTTCCCAGGGCAAGTCCTGCAGACGAAGATGGATGTCACAGCAGGTCAGCCAGATCCAGTAAGAGTTACCTTCGGGAAAGAAGGGATCATCACAATCGCATCAGCTCGCGGTGTGGGTGGGTCAGGAGTAAATCCAGCAGTAGGCTGTGTGCCAGTGGAAATCGAGCAGGTTTTTCCACCTAGGAAGGTAGTTTTTTCCCCTTTCTGACCTTTAAACAAGATGGTAACTTGCACATCCTTGTCTTTTCCCGAGGCACCGTCCAGAGAAAACAAACCACCTTACTGCCTTTTCCAGGCTTATTAGGGAGAGGTGCCTGCTGAGCTCTGCAGAAGGAGCTCAAGGCCACCAAGGCTGGGAAAGCTGCTGCTCTGCAGCACTCCAGGTCACTGCAGGGTTTTGCATTAATTATTTCCAGCTCTCCTGAGATGCTGTTGTGCCCTGCTCCAGGCTCTGCCAGCACCAGGGCTCTCAGTACTCACTTGGTGTTAAGAGCTGGTTGTTCCCCTCAGGTGGATTTGTGTGCCATGTATTTATTTCCTCTGGCGTTATTGGAGAAGGTGTTTGGAAAGGAAACCTAAAAATCCACAAGAGACAAGTCAGTGACAGCATAAACACACAGGTGTTTTGAAATTCTTCCATTATAAGCAATACTTTTTTTTAAACTTTAACCAAATTGTTTTTCCTGCTCAACATTTTGCTTTGGGCAAATGGGGCTTTTTTTCCAAAGGAGGAAAAATAGTGCTGCTAAAAGTTTTCCCTTCAGAAGGCTCCACCATGGGGATTGTTCCAACAAGTTTTTTTTGGTGCCAGTTTGTGATTTTTAACACATTTTCAAGGGCGAGAGGCTGCTGTAGCTGTGAGCAGGGATCATTGGTGGTCTGTAATATTAATAAGGAATAGCCAATTTTAGCCATAAATGGAGTCAAATAAAATGTTCATACTCAGGACTTACGGAAAAAGTCCTTTAAACAGGATGATATCACCCAAATGCTGTGGCTGTAACTTTCTAGCCTGAGCAGTCAGAGTTCCCAGCTGGGAGGCAGCACAGAAGGCACTGCTTGCTGCTCAGCAAAGTTTTCATCTTCAACCTGTAGAGAGGTTTGAACCATAGAATATGGAATGTTTTGGCTTGGAAGGGACCTTAAGGCTCACTGTCAGTGCAATAATCCAAGGTTTTGGCGTGCAGGAAGGCAAATGCTTTGCTGACTTTGGGCACATTAAAGTAGCTGTCACCTGCTAATAACAACCCTCAACGCAGAGATGTTAAATTTAATACAGCCTGGACACTTGGAAGAACAGAGAGCTGAACTTCCCATGAGTGCACCAGCCGTGCAAAGTGGGAGTTCTGATTCCTGCAGAAGTGGAACCTTTTCTTCAGCAGGTGCTGTTGTGCAGGTCCCTCCTTTTCCTCTGACACTGGAAGCGGTCGCTGCAGGTTGCATCCCTGATGGACCTCGTGCAGTCCCAGAAAACAGGAGGAATGCAATACCCCTGCTCCTGAGGGTGGGTGGGTGCTGCAGGGAGCCCAGGGAAACCACGGACAGTTATTTTAACAGGGAACACGATATGGAACTGGAGACAGCTGCACCAACAGTGCCACCTCTGCACAGAGGGAACTGCCTCCTCTGTGCAAACAGGATCAGAGAGAGCATGGAGAACACTCACACTCACTCCAGCAAGGGAGACCTCTGGCTCTTTTAATCCTAGATCCTGCCTTGGATCTTGAAGCGTCCTCCAATAAACCCCTGAGCAGAGAATGAGGAGACAGTCTGAGCAGTCTCCACTCCTGGAGCTCCACAGCCCTCACACTCCTCATCCTGTTGGAGAAGTGCTGGTAGGGTGGGGTGAGGCACATGCCAGTTATCCTTATAAATGCCTGATCCAGGCATTTTGGTGGGATTAAGGCTGTTATTTTAGCAGCAGGTTTCTCACCTGTTCCTGGTTAGTCCCTTGGCTGCTCGGTGGGGGTGCCTGAGGGGGGTTGGCTCTTGCTCTGCCATTTTTATGTGGTTGTGAATTGTCCAAATCCAGGTGAATTGTTGGCTTTGGCACATTTAAGGGATCTTAACCCAGCAAGACCTACCACAGTGCCTTTCCCTGTGATGGATGCATTGAGGCCATGGCTGCTGTTCCCGTTTTCAACTGCTCTCCTACATGTGGCTACCAGGGAATATTTGCTTGCTGAGCTGTTGATCTTGGACAAAAATCCTTAAATCAAGCTTTTGTAACCAAATTCAGACTTTGCATGTTGAGCTCAGAAATGTATAACATATCTGTGCCTTGCTGCTGGAAGAGCAGGGAGTTTGCAAGGACAAAGGAGCAGGAAAAGGCAGTGAGGCTTGAGCAGGGAGTCAGTGAGCGCTGCTGTGAAAAATCACCCCGTAATCCTGGCAGTTCCCACTGAGCTGTTCATCCATGGAACGGAGAAGCTGGGGGACTTCTCAGTTCATTTATCAAAGCACTTGCAATGCAAAGCAGGTGAAGCACTCAACAAATATCGAGCAGGGAGAGATCGTGTCTCCAGCTTGTGTGGATGCTCTGTGTACAGTCGATGGGGACAGGGGGTGGGACTTATCCTGGGCATTTCTTCTGTGCTGATGTTCCCGAGGAACGAGATTGATTTTGCCAGGCTTAAAAAACAGCCTTGGCCTTCAGTGTTGTGGGAAGGGTAATTTCAAAACCAAATGTTTGTTGATGGTGTGGAATTAACCCCCAGGCTTTCGACAGGCTTGCCTCCCTCCAACAGTGGTTTCCAGACCCCAGGGCACCCCTCCTAGTGCCAGTCCTGCAGTGAGTCCCTTTGTAGCTGGAGTGACCACGGCAGATGAGGCAGAGCTGTAGGATTGCTTGGATCTTCAGCTTAAGCTGGCCCAGGTTACAGTCTGCACCCTGGAAATTCACCTTTGTAATACCCAGCATCGCTTGGGAAGCTGAGCCATTCCCTTTATCCAGCTGTCCTAGAAACTCCACCGCAGCTCATTTCATCCTGGCCCTCAGGAATCACGGCTGAGAAGTCCCTTTTCAGCAAGAGAAAGGGGTCAGTGTCGAGTCCCCGGTAACCACAAGTTCACAGCACGTGGCTTCTCTACTTGGCTGGAATATTATTTTCTCCGTTTCATTGTTCATGTCTTTGTCATTAAGTACAACTGTTGGGGTTTAACTTCTCCATTTCACGGTTGGGTTTGATGTGAAGGCGCTACAAAATCAGACGGGGCAGCCACAGCTTCTCTGGGCAGCCAGGGCCTCCCCACCTGGGACCTTCCCTCCTGGGGACCTGCAGCAAGCAGAGCTGCACCCTCCCACTGGTCTGCCTTACCTTTGCTTTATTTCTACTGGTTTTGGCAATGATCATTTTTAACGCCTTTGGATAATTCTTAGCTGTAACTGCACAGTCATTGTGGGGGGGAATGATAATCAAAACGTCTCTGATTCGAACACCCTGTGCTTTTCCCTTTTCCAGAAATACTCGTGCAGACTGACACCTGCTATTGTGCTGAGGCTCTTTTTGCTTTATCAAACTTCTCTGCAGATATTTAATCTACCCTTTTTTTTTTTCCCAGTTGCAGTTACAAAAGGCACTGACTCAAGTCTTTCAGAGTTGTCATTTCAAAAATGGATTCAGAATAACAACAAAAAAAGGGATTTTTTTTCAGGGGAAGGTGAGAGAACACAAAAGTACTGAAGTTAAGCACAACTTTTTACAGGTGCTGGAAGAGGAGATCTGAACATTTATCATCCCTTCAGAATCCATATTTCAGGATGTTTTAGGCAAGGAAACACCTTGAGGAAAACCAAGCAGTGTTTGGAAGAGCTGCACTCAGGGCAGAGGAAAGGCTCGGAACGGCTCCATCACTAATGGAATTACAGGGGAGAGGGAGAGCTGGGATGTCAGGGGAGGTCCTGGAGGAGAAGCAGTGGGTGCTGGCTGGGTGCTGGCTCTGGAAGGTGCACAGAGCTGCCCGTGGACACCGTGGGAGACCGTGGGAGACCGTGACACACCGTGGCCACCGTGGCTGTGGCTGCCCGCCCGCCGCTGCCAGCCCGGCGCAGCATCGGCCAGCTGCTGTGCCAGGGCAGTGGGATGTGCTGGTTGCCATCTGCAAAGCACTCAGTGACCCATCCCCTCCTTCCATCAGAGAGTGCCTTGATGACTTCTGTCTGCAGCAAGGCTTTGGCTGCCCGCCCTCGGGGGGAGGCTGCGGCAGGGCAAAGCGCCTTTGTGAAAACCCACTCGTAAAAAAGAATGAGGGTTTTTTAAAATATGTTTTAAACTACTGACGTCCTCTATTTGCTAAAAAGTGCCAGCTGCAGTTTTCCTGTTTTTTTCTACATTTTAATAAAATCTTCAGGGAACACTCAGTGGCAGCAACAAGTGAAGCCCAGGGAATGGGATCTGTCTGAAGACACGGGGGCTGGAGGTCGGCTGCTGGGACAAGGGAAGGTCCCTACGTCACCTGGCTTGTGCCTGGTGAAAGATACATGGATGTGTGTTCCCAGAGAGTGACCTGGCACTTTCTGATTTCATAACTAGAAGGATGGATGAGCTACTGAGTCCTTGGGCAGCTTCACTCGGGCTCTTCTTGGAGCTCCTGATTTTTAATGGACTGATCCATGCTCTCCCAGTGCAGGTGCAGGAGATGATCCCTGTAGGCTCCCTGTACCCTGACATCAGGGACTTGGCTTTACTGGGATGCCAAACAGCACAGTTCCTCTCCTCTTGAGACATGCTGAGCACAATGGGGGTGCTCAGCCTGGAGAACAAGAGGCTCTGGGGACACCTTGGACCCCCTTTCAGTACCTGAAAGGGCTCCAGGAGACCTGGAGAGGGACTTTGGACAAGGGCCTGGAGCGACAGGACAAGGAGGAACGGCTTCCCACTGAGAATTAGATGGGATGTTGGGAAGGAATTGTCCCCCGTGAGGGTGAGGAGGCCCTGGCACAGGGTGCCCAGAGAAGCTGTGGCTGCCCCTGGGTCCCTGGCAGTGCCCAAGGCCAGGCTGGACAGGGCTTGGAGCAGCCTGGGACAGTGGAAGGTGTCCCTGCCTGTGGCAGGGGGTGTAATGAGACAGTCTTTAAGGTCCCTTCCAACCCAAACCCTCTGTGATTCCATGAAAGGCCGTGCCCTGGCACCTTGTCCAGGTCCATGCCAGCCCCGTGGGTTCCAGGCAGCTCCAGCCCCACACCTGGTGGGAAAGCCCAAAGTGTGAGGCCCAGAGCCTCTGGTGACGTGCCACGAGCAGCAGGAGCAAGGCCCAGGAACAGCTCAGGCAAAGGGGAGAGAGCCTCAAACAGGTGAAAGGCTCATTGTTGCTACTGGCAACATCTCTGGGTTGCCGTGTTTGATGAGACGTGGGAAGGCAGGGAGGAGGTTGGTTCATCCATCTACTGCTCCTGTAGGATGGGAATGTGTCTGCCACCCATTTTCAGCTGAGCTCATTAGTCTAAACTGGCATTGATCATAAATTCTCTGTTTAAACCATCTTGAGAGAAACGCCCTTTCAGTCCACAGTGAACCTTTCCTGCCGCATTTTCAGGTTAATCGAGAGTTTTCATCCTTTATGAAAAATCATGAAGCACGTGTTCTCCCTCCTAGTGCAGCTCTCTCTCGCTTGGGAACCTTCTCCATCCCTTCTATTTTCCAAAGCAAAACAATTAAAATCAGAGGTTGTTTTTCATTCCAGTGTAGCTATTTTTAAATGTTAACTCAAAAATTGGCACAGATAATTTTGCCATGGGAATATTTTAACACACATACTGTTTTTCCCCAAACAGGGTAGGTATTATTTCTGTCTTGCAATGGGTTTGCTGAGCTTCCCATGCACTGGGGTGGTGCCATCCCTCTGGATTTGCCCTGGGAGCTGAGCAGTGAGCTCAGCACTGCCCCAGCCCCTTGCTCTGCCCAGCACATCCTTCCTCCCATCCTGCTTTCCCCTTGCTCGCTGCAGCACCAGCAGCTCATACCATCTCCCTGCTGAGTCTTCCCCAGCCCCAGGAAGGGGATAATAATGCTGTGCCATGCATGAGGATTAATATTTTAAAGTGGGTTGAGGTTAAAGGGTGTTACATGCATCTGATCTGTGCTGTTGGAGGTCAGCAGAAGCTTTAGGATAAGGATGGCGTGATAGTACTTTAAAAAATAATTATGGTTTATTCTTTTGAAATCCAATTATTTCCTGGAAGCACAGCAGGGAGTTTTAGTGGAATGGCCATGGAAGTAGATTACGAGACATGCAAGCCCTGCATGGCTCACAATGCCTGCAGCAGCGCCGGTGCCTTCCCTCCTCAGCACACCAAGTTCTGCTTGCAGAGGAGTTTATGGTAAGCTCTGTGCTGCATAAATATTAAAACCTATAATCAGATGATCGCCTGCATGTTATATTTTCCTTTGCAGGGATGGTTTTTTACTCTCAGCAGTGGCACAGCGTGCCATGCAGCCAACCCCAGCCCACGCAGCCCTGGGGGATTTGTCCCGTGGAATTTGTCACGCGTTTCTGCGGCTTGGACATCGCCTCCCGCGCGGGTACCCGAGTTTGGTTTGCAGATACATTCCCAGACGCGGAAAAAGGAAGCAGCTGCCTCTTTGCTGGTCCTTCAGCCACGCAGACAGATGGCCCATCTGCAGGGTGTGCCCCAGGGCTAGGTGGCAGCAATTTAGTGTCCCTTCTCCTTCCTCACCATCGTGTAATGATCCAGGTAAGGATCCAGGTCAAGCTGCAGGTTTGATACCAGTTAAAGAGCCAGGGATCATCCACCCCGGCACCCCTGAGTGTGCAAACACAACTGCTGTGGAGTGGATCCATCCCTGCTTTTATCCCGTGGGTGAGCAGGCAGCCCTGGCCCCGCTGGTGCTCGGTGTCAGTGTGTTGGAACACATTGCCCATCCCCTCATGGGACGGGCTGCATTATTCATCAGAGAGACGAGAAACTGGAGGAGCTATTGTTGGTCCTGCTTAAACTCTCCGTTCCTGCAGCATTGAAAGGAGCAGTCATTACCTGTCTCCTCTTTCAGATCCAATTTGCCAGGATGCACATTTCCCGGGAAGCTCCGCAGGGCTGCTCAGGGCCGGGATGATTTATTTATAGGAATGACCTTACAGCCACTTGGAAGACTGTCTGCTGACATTTGTGCTCTGTAGAGTACTTGTGGCAAGCAGCTCCCCGTATTTCCAATTCCCCTTCCAAGCTGGGTAGGTTTTGCAGCCTGTTTCACCGGTGAGCCGCGGAGTGAACCCCTGCACATCCCAGCTCGGTTCCTCCGTGGCTCACTCAGACTCCTCGCTTGTTTCCCACACCTGTATTTTCCTGTTCCCTCTCCAGATCCAAAGCCTGCTCCCCTCTGCAGACCCTGACCGGGTGCCCAGAGCAGCATTGCTGTGTTTCCCTGCAGGCTGCTGTGGGATGCACATTCCCCTGGCTGTGCGTGAAGCATTTTCACCAATTAAGCTGGAAACGTGGCCAGGGTGACCCAGCATTACCCAAACCTGCTCTGGCTCTGACCAGGGCAGATTATTAAAGGGCAGGTTCGTGATCCACGGGCTCGGCCACGCAGAGCTCCGGGCATGTTCTTGATGAGCAGGAGTCCCTGAGCTTCCCGGGGCAATGTGACTGAGCTTTTTGTGTCCCGTTCGTAAACAGCCACGCGGGGCTCACCCAGAAGGGTTTTGTTCGTACCCGCGGTGCGCCGGGCTGTGAAGGGCTTTAAATAGCTCCTGACAATTATTTTAGGATTTTGAACAGGGAAAGGGCTGGTAAATGTCTTTGGAAAAGGTCTGATTATTGCAGCGGGAGAGCAGGGATGGGGAGAGGGAGGCGTGGATGCAGAGGGATGCACGGCTGCCCGAGCACGATGGATGTGCAGTGAAATGACCCTTCTGACCACTGCTGTGCATTCGGGGGAGGCAAACTTAGGACTGAACCCTCTGCTGAAGCTGTTAAAATTCTCCGGTTTTGGATCTCGGTTTGTGAACCACTACCCACTTGATGTGGGTAAGAGCAGAGAGAAAAACAAATTACCCTAAAACTCATCACTGAGTCGCTACCACGGGACAGGGATTAGAATTTGGCATCTGGTGCTCACCTCCTTTTTGGGGACCTTGGCAGTGTTAGTTCCCAGCCATCTCCCTGAGACCCTTCATCAATCCCCTCTGTCCCCAAATTCCACAGGCAGTCTGAACAAGTCCTTGCACCACGCCTGCCCCTCACTGGGCAGACCAGCAATCCAGCCCACTGCTGCTTCAGCAGGGAACCAGAAGAAAACACTAAAATCCCTCACAGAAGGCTGGGAGAGTCAGGCAGATCTCATGTTTCAAGCTGCAGCTTGGTGCAGCTGCAGAGAAACACCGAGCATGAGGCAGGGGATGGTGGATCCCATCACATTCCTGCCTGGCACAGCCAACCCCTTAACAGGCTTCTGGCTTTGTGCTGGGAAAACGTTCATCTCTGCAGAGCAAAAGCCTGGAAAATGTTCCAGGAAAAAAACATGGTTTCTTCCTAGGGGGAGAAAATGGGACAGCTAAGGGAGAGCAAAGCAGGAGGGTGCCAGGGTGGCAGGAAGGCTTTGGGGAGGTGATGGCAGGTGACAGGGACACCACATGGAGCAGTGGCAGGGCAGGACACCGATCTGGAAGCCACATGGCCTGTGCTGATGGTGGCAATCACTCCAGCAGGCAGCCAGGCGAGCGGGGAGCTGCAGCCTTCACTGGTTTATGGGGTATTTATTGTCCCCACGTCCCCATTCTGTTCCTGCAGGGCTGCGTTGGTCACCTAAGCCGTTTAATCCTCTATAATCTGCTTTGGAATATGGGATCTGAGGAATGCTTCGTCCCATCCACACCTTTCCAGATGATAAAGGATCTGTCTCAGAAAGGTCCCCTTCAATTATTTGCAGGTATTAGGTATTCTGCAGCAGGAGCTGAGATGGTCCATGACCTCTGAGACATTTGAGTGAGAAATGACTGTGACGCTCCATTTAGATGCGGCAGATATTCAGCTGGGCTGAGAACTTTCTGAAAATGAGGTGAACTGAACAGTTAATAACTTCTAAAATGTCATAATGATGAAAGGATTATTAAATCCTGAAGGTGGGACCAGGTCTTGACCCTTGTCTTGGGTTAATTGTTTTCAGTGGGGACAGAAACCTGGTGCTTTTCAGAGGGCTGTTCCAAGGGTTTGCATTGGAGCAAAGGGAGAAAACCTACTGATCTGCCACTTGGGCCAGGGGTGGGAGTTATCTGACAAGCTATAATTTGAAATCTCTGAAATCTAGGAGAGAGCAGTCCTTTTAAAGTCTCAAACTGGTGGCAGCTCCAAGCTGGGACATCATGTGCCATTAGGGAATGGAAATTCAGTCATGCAAAACAGCTAAACATAACAACTGCTAAAAGAGAGCCTGTTTTGTGCAAGAAAATAGGGAGGCTCAGCCTATAAATTTATTCTCCCATGTCCTGCATGAGGTTTTTGGAAATTCCCATTTACACAAAGCAAAGGTTAACCCCTCACTGGGAGAATTCCTAAAACCCTGCCCTCCTCCAGGTCTTCCCAATGCCTCTGTGTGGTTAAGGGTTAAATCCTGAAACCCATCTCTCTGTCAAGCGTCTCAACCACCTCTGAATCAGGTAAATTGGACTTTGGAACCTGTCTTTAAGCTCTTCATCAGAGAACAGCTTCCAGCTTGATTCAGAGAATTTCTGCTAAAATATGCGACTTTGGAAAACTTTTATTACTGAAAATCTGAAAAGCACAATTTCCCCCCCCCATGTGACTTACTGAAAATATCAAAGTATTGTGTGGCTTTGAGCACACACGTAATTGATGGGGTAAACAAGGGAAGTTTATCTCACATCTGACTTACCAGGGGTTTTGGTGACCTAGCACAAGGTTTGTTTGAGCATTTTGCTTTTCACATGTTGTAATTTTGTTGTTTTCCTTGCAAAGACGTATCTGTACTTGAGAAAACAAAAGGACAGAGGCACAAATGTGAGTGTACCGCAGAACCCCCTCAGCAATCCGTGGTTCCCGGCTTCATACGGCTCTTCAAATTCTGCTTATTTTCAGTCCTGCATGGAGTTTTCCATAGGGTTTCCCACATATCTGCAGAGGAGAGCAGAATTTTCCTCCTCACAACAAATATTTGTTATCTTACCTTCTGGTCACCACAAACACTTATCCAATATTTTTTAATGAATTTTGACTTTCTTTTTTTTTTTTTTGTGCCGGACCTCCTCATTTCTTCCCCTTGCACTGATTTTTCACGCCCCCATACGATTCATTTAATCTTTCCCAAAAGAGTGCAGGAAATTACATTAACGAGGCAAATTAATAAACCAGCGTAGCTGTGAGACCTCACACACTTTACTTACCAAGCACAGCACATCATCCTTCACTCAGAGGCCCAGGCCAAGTCATTAACGAACAGATTTCGCCATCCTCGGTGCTACGTGGCTACTGCCAACCTGGAAATGCCACAGGCTTGTGGTGCCCTGGATGGCCACCACGGGGTGCCTGCTGCAGCTCGGGAATCGAGGTGTGCTGGCTGCTCTGAACCCGTGCCAGGAAATGCTCTGCAGAGCCGGAGATTTTATCGCAGCCCACTGTAACCCGACAACAATGAAGCCATTAGAGCCTGGAGCTGAGCCCGCAGCGCCTGGAAGTGTGACAGACCTCACCTTTACGGGGACTAACAGCACAGTTTGTGGCTTCATCCATCAGCCCCAAAGTGACTCAACCTCCCACAGCCCCGCTGGGGTGGGTTTGGGGCTCTGCACCCTTCTCTGAGGTTTGAGGTCTTTCCATCATCAGGCAGCCGCAGATCACAGGGTTGCCCTACCTGTTTCCCTGCTGAGGTCAGGAAAAAGCACACCCAGGCTTTGCAGAGGGTCAGTTTAGGATCAGCAACGCTCTATACTCCCAACATCTCCACCCCTTTGGCTGGGATAAAGTGGAGAATGGCCCCCAGGATCTGCCTCAGGAGACAGGTCCATGAATCCCTGGCTGTGCCTGGCACAGCTGCAGTGGGATGCTGTGTGCTCTGGACAAGCTCACCACACTCCAAGACAGGGCTGGAGCCCATGATTCTGATATCAATCTTTGTTTAATACAATATATTAAGCAATTTAAACAGCAAGCACCTGGCAGTGCTCCTTGGCAGGCAGCCCACGCTCTGGGGAGCATCATTTGCTGGCTCTGCTCTGCCTCCCCCATCAGCAGCTTTGGGAGAGGCACAGAAAGCTGGGAGAGACTGAGAGGGTGGGCAGCAGGGACCCTCTGGCTGAGCCCACCCCCAGACAGCTTTTCTCTTTCCAGAGACTGGAAGATTTTTTTTTTTTTCAGTATTATTGCCTTTTCTGGTGAGTTTTTTGCTCTGGGGTGGCTCTGGGATGGGGTACAGAGGGAACACCAGGGATTCTGCCAGGCTGCTTTTGCTGTCCAAGGCAAGGAATGCTGAGAGACAAGCACAAATCCAGATGAGATTTGGCTTTTCTGAGTGGCTTTCTTGCAAAGTGCACCTGTGTCTGCCTGGAACAGTTTTAAAAGACCATTCTCGAGCACAGGGAGGTGGGACAGAGCAGGGTGCCCTGTTCCAGGTGGGCTCTGCAAACTGGGAGGCTGCTGACCATGGGAATGATGCTGCCCTGATTCCCTCAGTTCTCTGGATGTGGAAGTTGGCTCCTTGGAAACCTGGGGATGGCAAGGTGGTGATTGCCATGGAGCACCTGCTGGGAAGTGGTGACCTTGGCTGTGGTTTTATCAGACTCTAAATCTTCACCCGTCCAGGCTGGAGACAGAAACGTTTATCTCATCAGGGAGAGTAATTTCTGTGCATCCTTTAATCTGGGAACCTCACCTTCATTAGGGAGAATGGATCCAAACACTCAAGAGCATCCTGGAAAGAGAGCAGGCTGGATCACTGTCTGGAGCTCTGGCAGGTTTGGGATTGAATGTCTTCCCAAGTTCCTTTATAAGCAGAGTTTTCTATTTGTTTATGTCAGTTTTGCCCTGTGTAATCTGCTTGGTTTGCCTGGAGGAGCAGCAGGACACTAATTAATTAATGATCACAGGAATGACTCACTTTCCTTGTGCCCTCCTGTGGCACCCTCTTTGTCACAGGAGGAAGCAGGAGCACAGATCCTGTCCCAGGCTGCCCTGGCCTGTCTCCTAGGGAAGGAGGGCAGCAAAATATGAATTTATAGTGACTGTGCAGCATTTGTCACTTGCCCAGTGTCACCACAGAAGAAGCAGCGTGGTGTGAGCCCGCTCCATGAACAGCCACTCAGTGTTCCTGAGGGAAGCTGGAAATGTTGGGATTTTAATAGCATTGGGATGAACTGCCTGCTTAAATGAGGAAGGCAGTAGCTCTGTAGTTAGTGTGACTTCCTGAACAAAAATGGGGATGCTGCTTGCCCTGCTGCTCAGGGAAGGGGCTCAGCCTGGTCCCAGGGCAGGCTGGGCAGGAAGGCTCCCACTTCAGGGCTCATACATCCCCACTGCTTCCCCAAAATGCCACGGCCTGTAGGAGCTCCAACACTTGCACAAAGGCTGCTGCAAATTCCATGTGGGAATCTGTGAGGGTGGGATATCTCACCAGGATTAAAATTCTCCCTCCCCCCCTCAAGCTGTGGTCTAGTGAGAACACAGAATTAACACTGTGTTTAGGACAAAATGAAATTAATGCAGATTTGACCACCTGGTCTGGAGCAGGAGAGAGAAGGGAAGCTGGAGATGGGGGAGAAGCTGGGAACATCACGTGGAGGGGTCAGTTTTATTTGTGAGTGGGCAAAAAGCTCTTTGTTGTGGGCAGGTCCCTTCCCTCAGGCCATCCTGGCTGTCACCAGATGTGGCTGAGCTCTCCATTCCCAAACAAGGCTTGGTCATATCCTCTTATGACAGCTTAGAGTCTGTCATTACTGTTCATTACCAGGCTGACAGAGCAGGGCCTGTCCTTGCTGCCCTGCCTGCAGCTAAAATCATAGATGCAGGAGTCAGGAATTCCTGCTGCCATTAGAAATCATTAGAAATCCTATAGGAAAAAAAGCCTCTGAACCCCAAACTCACAACCCAGAAGGTCACCGTGCCAAATTAAAACATATAGACACATACTTCTATTTTTTTTAAAACTGAAGGGAAAGATTTCCATGTTACAGCATTGAAAAACAGCCTGAGGAATGGCTGATCGAGCCCCTTAGAGTTCCCCTGTACAGTTCCTTTTCATGCCACACTGTATGAATGTAAGATTGAACATCACACAGCTCTCTTTGGCCCCTGGCCAGGCAGAGGTTGGAAAATAATTCCCTTTTTTATAGACGTCTTTATCCATGTAGAATGTATAAGTTTAGACAGGAAGGATGTGAGCACTTCAGAGAAATTGATGTCCAGTAAAAGAAAAGCCCCACTAGGTACTTGCCTATTTTCCTACGGATATTACTGAGAAACTTCAGGTGAACTGGAACCAGGAACGCACTGAGGTGAAAGCTAAACTGGATGTTTACTTTCCTCCCACTTCCATTTGTGACCCGTAGCTAGGAACTGTTCAGTTCCCTATTTATTTAATGGGAGATGATAGAATATTTCAGGATACAGCAGCCCATGTTCTGCCAGTTCATAGGATAAACAGACAAAACGTTTCCTGGGGTTGATTTGTCAGGAACAGCTGTTCTTTAGGATGTTGTAGGTACCTTTCCCCTCAAACTAATTCGATCAGGACTTAGAAAAACCTGCACAAAGTAAATACTCCGCAGCTCATGCAGACACTGCAGCTGCTCGGTGGGAAAGGCTTAAGTTATGGAAATAGGGAAATTGCTACTCCACAGGAAGATGGGAGCTAAATATTTCCTCTGGCGTGGGAGGAGTTGTCACGGCCATGGAGAGAAACAGAGCACCCAAGGAAATGGGGACCACAAGAAAGGGCAATTAGTGGCTGGCAGATGGACATCATTTTCCTGTCTAAGCACTTGGTATTAACACTTCAGGACAAACAGGGTCAGGACTCACCTTTAAAATATTTTCTATACAGGGAGAGAGACAGAATGTGTCTAAATAGCAAAACACCTTCCTTTAACATTGTTTTACCATTTTTTTTCTTCATGTCCTCTTAGTCATCATTTTTGCGGACAAATGCTTTAATTTGTCACCAAATAGAGTTTTGTCTCCATACCATGTAAACTCCCCTGTCTTTTCAGTTTTAAACTTGTACAGTGTTTTTGAGACCATTTATTTAAAAAGAGCTTTTAAAAGGAAGGTGGTTCATCGCACAGAACCCCTGAGATAACTGTCAGGAGTGCTGCATAAATTACAGCCTCTTCGACTGACCACTTAATGCAAGGAAGATGGAAAAAACCAGCATGCAGATGATGATGAAAGCCAAGAGCATTTTTCAAAACTCAAGGTCTTCACGCTAATAATAAAAAATTCCTTGTCTCTGCTGGGGGTGACCTTGTAAAAAAGCAGCTCGCATGTGCATCTCAAAACATCAGGACTAAATTAGGTCTTCCTAATGTGAGTGTAGTCTGAACTAGGGTGTTTGTACTCCCCAGAGGGGTCAGTGTGCCCGGGAGGTAACTTGTTTAGCCTAGTTCAGATGCAGTGAAATGCTCCGAGATGTGTTCAAGTGCGGTGAGCTGCAGGCGTTGCTTTCTCCTCGCCTTTAGAAGGCAGGACAGCTCAGAGGAGCTCGCAGGCAAGTGGCTGTTGGAGAGCTGGATGCTGGATGAGAAGTGAAACTCTTCCTTTTAGATGGGAAACGTTGCTGGCTGGACAGCTTCCAAAAATGCAGACGTTGTGGTAAATGCTGGTGTGTTGAAACCAAGCTGGTTTGCACAAGCTCAGGAGTTCCAGCGGGTTTCTGAGTGACACTAAAAGTGCTACCAGTCTGCCAGGATGACCAGGAGATGACCTGGAGCTGCTGGAGTGTGTCCCTGGGGAAGCCCCATGTCACAGTGAGGGATCCCCATCGCCTCAGGGTCCACCTCTGAACCAGCCTTGTGCCCTGGCTGGGACACCAGAGACTTTAGGACATCCCACAGAGCTTTGGAGAACAAGTTACAGAGTTTCTGGATAAATTACAAAAGCCTCAAATTCTGTGATAGTTTAAATCTTTGTTTTAAATAACATTTTTCTTTTTCTGGCAAGTTTTCATTACATAGTTTTCATGACTTCCATTACCTCTTTTGCAGAATTAAGTATTTTAGAACTTTGAAAATTGAAGCAGAAAAGAAATAGAGGCTTTAATTGGCTTCAGCTATAAATTTGGATGAGAAATATCAATTAAATTATTTTTGTCATGGTCCTTCCAGTACTAGGCTGGCAGAAAAAGAAGCCGAAACTGTTCTTGGTGTTCAAGGTTAATGGCTTGTGCTTCTAATCCATAATCTCTTTTATTTCACACAGGCTCACTAAACTTGGGACTTCATGCTCTCTAGTCACATTACCTGTCAAGGAAAACCAACTCAATTAAACTTCATTTGGGTTTGAAAAGAGGCAGAGTGTGCATGTTCTGGAGACAATCAGTGCAAGCTTAGACTGCTTATCAGGAAAAGAATAATCAGTGTCAGCCAGACCCAGGGACGGGGCTCAGAGAAGCTGTGGGATCTCCATCCTTGGAGGATTCAGACTCAATGGTACAAGGCCCTGACCTGAGCAGATCTTGTCTAGACTGTGCTTTGGCCAAGAAAAGCTGCACCAGAGAATCCTTGAGGTCCCTTCCAGCCTGCTCCTCCGTGATTCTGTGGCATTATCTGATACACATTTAACACCAAAACCCTGTAAATCTGAAGGCAACACCTACAAATACAAAAAAAATATTGTAGCCAGAGCCGTGGCACAGTCTCCTCCGGAATGGGCTGCTGCAGCCATGAATCCAGCTGCAATGCCTGAGGGTATGGAAAGAAAAGGAATATATAGGTATTCTGCTAGATGAGGAAAACCAGCTGAACAGAGCATATCTACCCAAAATGTCACCCAGAACACAGATGCTAATATTCCTTATTTTTCCTGGCATGTTTGAGGAAGTCTGTGATTAGTTTTAGATGTAAGGACTCAGCCTGAGTGAGCTCCGGATGGGAGAAAATCTACTCATCCCTCTGAACTGAGCTGGGGTATTGACCCAGCACTGGCACAAACAGAAATGCCTTCTGCACTCTGAAACTGGCAGTCAAAAACTTTGGGGAAAAAATCAACCAGCTGGTTTATTTTGTTCCAAAACACTGGAATTATATTTTTAAATAATGAGTTTTAGGAACCGATATTTGTGGTTCTTTTTTAGTCTTTGCTTTTAGTTTCTGAACGCTCTATTTATATTTAGTCAATATTTTACGCTTTTCTGTACTGCTTTGAGGATTAGAAATCTTCTTTGAAAATAAAACCTCAGATTCTAACTTAATCACTCGACTCTAGAGGCAGAAGGTCTAGGACAGGAAGCAAACATTCCAAGAAAAACATTAAAATACTGACAGCTGACAGAGCTGTGATGTAACAGTGTTTAACTGAGAAGATCTAACAGGACCATATGCCGAGGCAGTCAACAGCTCTAAGGGGAAGCCAAAGTCCAAGGGACTTTTCTCAAGGGGTTATCAAACCTAAATAAGATGAAGCTATTTTGATTCTGAGCAACACCACTGAGGCCTTATTTGGAATATTCTCTGATGTAAGAGGAAGACAGCCAAGAAATGAACACCATTCAGCTTTTTGAGCACTGCATGCTCTGAGGGAAGCCCAGCTCACTTGGCCTCTTCCCTGAGGGCCTGAGGACACTGTGAAAACTCTTGAACATTAAGCAAATAGGGGAAGACACGTGCTTGGGATAAGAGAGCGCAAATTCAAAGCCAGGATAGCAAGATAAGAGAAACAGCAACAAAATGAAATGGCAAACCTTCTGTTTCTTCAGCAGAGTGGTTGGAAAGCTCTAATCCAAACAGGTTTGGGCTACATTTGAGAAATAAACTCCCTAATTTGATGCAAGTGATCAGCCTCATTCATCTGAACAGCCTTCTGCCTCTGACATGGGCAGCCTGGACTCTCATCGACATCACGTTGGACAGGGCTTGGGAGCAACCTGGTCCAGTGGAAGGTGTCCCTGCCCACGGCAGGGGGTTGGGACAAATGGCCTTTAAGGTGCCTTCCAACTGAAACCATTCTGTGATTCTATGATCAGCTGTGTGATAAATATTCCCAATATAACCAATGTAATGTGATTTTTCTATACCCATGAAATATGGTTTGTGGGCAAAGGGCCAAATCTGGACTTTCTCCCCAGGCCTTGGGTGTCTGCCCAGGCCCCTTGACTGTAAAAGTTGCCTTGGCAGAGGGAGGAACCAAGGGAAGTCTTGGGGAAACCGGGCTATGTGAAAGCCATATCCAGGAAGAAAAGGACATGAATCCCTCCCGGCCAAGGATTTCAAAGGTTCCACCTCCAGTAGAGGAATGTGACCTTCCTGAGACCAAGCAGCTTCACCAATTTCCAATTATTCCAGCAGGAGCTCAACATTTTGCATAATTTTGTAAAACTGGTTTTATTGATTAAGCTGAATTGCGTTGGGCAAAGCGAAGTCAGCGGCTTGGCCTCTCTGCTGCCGCGGTGTTTGGGCAGTAATGAGATGTGCAGACAAATGATTACACATGGATCTGGCTGCCTTATGGCAGCAATCGTTTACTCCTCAGTGAAATATCCTCCTGAATTCTCTGATCCTCAGTCCCCACTCTGACGTCTGCGGAAGATCTAAGTCGCTGTAATATTTAAGCAATTTCAGCTGTACACAGCCCCAAGATACGCTCTAAATTGTCCTTTGGTGTTAAAGCCCTGTAAATTTACAGCTGTGCCTGGACAGGGGCAGCTCCAGAGCTGGTTGTCTCAGAGAAGTGGAAGCTTTTGAAGCTGAAACATTTTTCAAAGGGCTTAGGCAAGAGAAACTCAGATGCAGCTGAGACATGTGGTTGGAAAACTGAAGCAACAAGTTCCTGAAACACAAAATCTGTAATTTCTCAGGGCGGCAAGGATTGTTTGGGAGACAGCAAACATATTTTTCATACGAGAGCAGAAATGTGTGTTACAAAAAGCCTGTTTACAATGCAGCTTACCTACCAGACAGCCATGTCAAGCTGTCAGTGGAGAGAGGACTGACAACAAGCTAATGACCTCCTGCTGCTCAATAAATGTCTCAGCTTTGCTCCAGCATCTCTTTGTGCAGTGGGAGGGAGACAGAGATCCCAGGCAACGTTCTGTTGCAATTATTTTATTCTGTTTCTACCCATCTTTTTAACACAACACTCAAGAAAGGCAGGCACAGCAGCTTTTGTGAGGCCTGATACAAGTAAACAATAGTTGCTCGAGCTATAATTACTAAATTATTTCCTTTTAAAGTTAGGAATAAAAGCAATCAAAGAACAGTCCTTCCAGAAAAGTAATCTGTTTTGAAAATGATTTCTTTTTCTGATCCCCTCATTATATCTGTAAATAAGGCAAAGCATGATGAGGTACCCTGCTAGACAGCTTTCTGCAAGATTAAATTAGGAAAAGATGGAAAGCTCCTTTTTATGCAGTTGTTGAAACTGCCTGTTTGTGATGAAGCAGGCTAAGGGAAGGTACAGATTTTTTACAGAACACACTTCTAAAATATATTAAATCCTATTAAAGTAATAAGAATTTATGGATCAGGCCAGGCCTGAATTAAAACAAAAATCTCATACAAAATTTCACGAAGTTCCAGAAAAAAAAAGTCCTTTCCCCATTTTAATTCCAGACTTGTGTATTCCTTATCTTCCTCAGTTACCATCCAAAGTCTCCACTAATGGCTTTAAAGTATCCCTGATATTCTTTCACCATCCTGCTGAGCCAGTAGTGTAGCAATTGGCACTGCTCTGTTGGAATCTCACTCTTACCTGGTTTGTGTTCTGGTTTTTATTTGAGCCGTCTGTGTTTAATCCCAGATTTGCTCATAAAAAGGATAAGTCTCGATAAATGGGTAAGGGAAAGGCTTCTGAGACACAGAATGAAAATATCCAGAGTCCTTAAGCAGTCTATGGGTGGATTACGTCAACTCAAAGATAGATTTTGCTCCCTCTGGCTCATCAAATAATCTGATTAGCTGGTGCTGATTATGCTGGCCATGGTGCACTGTGTTCTGCAAACCAGACACAGAATGTCCCTTCTCTGTTGCCTCATGTGCTCCTGGACAGCCTTATTTATAATAAATCCCATTTTCACTTTTGCCGACCACTAACAGCTTTGGCTCGAATTTGGGCCGTATTAAAGCCACCTGATAATGCTGCCTTGCTGCACAGGACAAGTGCTGGGCTCTCCTAAAGCAGAAAAATGTCTGAGATTTTGCCTCTCAGCTCCACAGCCGCCAAGTTTAGCATCTCTGGCTTTTATACAGTGTTTGGGGAGGGGTGATGCCATCAGGGGGCTCACAAAAGCCAGGAGTCAGAGGAGGGGGCTGCCTAACCCAGCATCAAAAACAGTGGCAGCATAATGTGGTATTTTCATCTCCTCCACCTCGGCTGCCAGAGTTGGAGGAGTCAGTGTTATGCTGACCCCACACTTCGTTTTCTGCTGCCAGAAGCATTTTGGAGGGGTCCAGGGGGTTGGTGGTTGTTAAAAGTGTCAGTGGTGAGGGCGAGAGAGACGGTGGCCATTGTGCAGAGCCATCCAGGCTATTTAGGCCTGACATTTCTCTACAGCAGTAACTTTATGCATTTCAGTACCTCTTTATAATGGATTTTTGTCTTGAGTCCTCACAAATGTCTTACATGTCCCTGAAGGGACTCAGGCTGCTGCGTCCTTTTAGAGTTGCTTTGTGAGCCGTCACTGTCGTCCCTGATGACTTTCAGAGTGCATCCAAAGAGCTCTTTGCATTTTCCTGTTCCATTTTTCTTTCCCCTTTGTTTTTAACACCCTGTCTCACATTTTCCTCAGTTCCCTCTCTCTTTTCCTCCTCTCTGTCCTCCCCCCTGCATTCCTGTGCTGTGACAGACCTGCTGATGCATGCTCGGAGCGGCGGCAGCCACGCTGTGCTCACCATCTGGGACGGGCAGCTCCCGCAGTCTCATGGAGTCTCCAGATCCACACTGAGTGTTGGAATACAGCCACTCCATCGCCTCCCAGATTCCCGTTTTTCTCCACGTGTGCTGCCTTTCTGTTGGCCACAGACTCCTTCACCTACACAAGGTCTGCCCAGCTGAGGAAAGTTTCTAAGGTTCCCTGATCACAGGGCTCAAACCCTTCAGCTGGAAAGCCCTATCCCGATGGATTTACTCCTTCACCCCCTTCCTCTGCTCCACGTGGAACCAGAGAGAAAGCAAGAAAAATATGAGAATGTAGAAGCTTTCAATTCAAGTGCTCCCCACTTTGAACTTTCTTCTTTCTGCTATTGAAATACACTTCAGAGTGAGGAGGTAACAACTCACAACAGACTTTAGATGTATTTCTGCACAGTTTTTCCAAGCTAGATTTGTTTATTCTCTGTCTTTCCTGGCTGTTTTGTCCCTGAAACAATCACCTCCACACACTGACTACTTGGAGAGTCGTGAGGGATCTCTCGCTGGCTCCATGGATGTTCTTTCACGTCTCTTCCAACCCAAGGCATTCTATGGTTGTGTGATTAAGCTTCCTCTGACTTCATCCTTGCCTGGATAGCAGGGATAGTGATCTAGCTATAGCTGAATACTTTTATGATTCAAATGAAAATGGGAAAAGGAGCCACAAAGATGGGATTTACTGAGAGAGAAGGCCCAGGCTGACTCAGAGGATGAAAAACTGGTAACAAATAAGCGAACCATTTAAAACATCCTGTTCTCAACCCAAAACCTGTGCTTCCTTTGGATTTTTGTGCATTTCTATTCCTCGCCCTTTATCCAAGTGTTGCAAACCTTCCTTGCTCCTGAAAACACAGGATAAAGCAATGGCAAGCGCAGGATCCGAGGAGCTGGTTGAGTAGGGAGCTCTGCATATTCAAAGTTCAGCTGGTGAGAAATAACCATGTGGTGAGCACGTACATCCCTGCTCCTGGATAAGCTGGGGATGAATCTCCTAATGGGAGCCGGCGCTCTCCCTGAGAGCGAGGAGTTACCAGGGTAAAGAGAATTACATAAGTGCAAGATCTGCACTTAGACATCACTAACTAGATGTAATCTTTGCACTCAAGCTGAGGTAATTCTGTTGCAGCACAAAAACACTCCATGCCAGCAGAAAATAATTAGGTTTTTGTCTTTTTTTGCTTACCTGAAGCACAGTTTTGTGTCACTGAGTCCCCCCAGCTACTACACGCAACAAATGTGCTCCTGTGGAATGTTTCAACGCTGGCTTTCTAATTATAGCTTTGGGTATCATTTGCTGGGGTATAAACAGGGTGAATCAGAACAGAAACGTCAGGGAGGGTTGAGGGAAAAGGCCTTTTACTAACAGCGAGCATCAGGACAGAAAAAATCAGGGCATCTCGTAAGGCAAAGCGCTTGTGTTTAATGGGAGACAGCGGCAATTTGCAGCTCGGGGTTGCGCTGAAAAAATCCTTAATTTATAAATTCTTTGTAGAAAAGGAAGGGAACTTCCCAGCCATCTGCCTCGCTGGCTGCCTGCAAGGCTCACACCTCGCAGGCACAAAGGGTTCCAGGCTGGTGGGGCAGCTCCAGGCTGACAAGGAAAGGGAGCCGAGGGGGTTCTTAGCTGGATATTCCTGCAAAATCACATCATTTGTGCACAGCGCTTGGGTTTTATCAAATCTGTGAGCTCTGACAAGGAGATTTACTATCAGGTCTTGTTCTAGAGGAACAGGCAGAAAGGAGATTGGAGTTAGGATGGCTGAGGAAGGTGGGGAGTTACAAAAATGGGGATTTATGATGTTTGAGAAGCGTAGAAAAAAGAAAGCTGGAACACATGTATGTGCAAAGGATATTTTTGTATCATGGTTCTGCCATGGGTTTATTGTGAGGCACGTGGGGTAGTTGTACAACTCTGTGTGAAGGCACACGAGCTGCAAGGCCTGAGCAAATCCAGCTCTGCAAAGGAAGGTTCCCAAAATAACAGCGTAAGCTGTCAAATGAGTATGACTGCTCCAAATTCCTTCCTAGGGAGTTAAAATTTCTCCTTAAACTGGTGAAAGGAAATGAAAATTTTGGGTGGGATATAGGACATTAGTACTTGCTTACAACTTCTGCTACCTCTAACAAAAATAGAATTATCTTTCTGACTTAAAAAGAAAAAAAGACGATCAAATACCAAATCTGTTGAGGACTGGACTATCAAGGCATGTAGATTTTGATTTGTCTCCAAATTAGAAGCCTGAAAGCTGTTATTGGATAAAATATATGTGCAAATATCAATGTTCTAAACTGCTGAAAGGTCATTCCTCTTGCATTTTATTGTTTAAGTCTAGAACAAATGGCAAACTCCCGCAAGGTAAACCTGGAAGGAGACACCAGCAGCTTTTTGAGCTAAAGCCAAAGACATGGCCTTAGCAATAAAGTCACCAACATCAAAAATGTCAGGTAATTGGGAGATGAAGCCCAGGACTTGCTTTCGCTCTGGTAAATAGTTTCAAATTCAATTTTAGTACGTGTTCTCCTTCGAATACTATCCAGGGACCCACTTCACTATTCAGAATGCTTCTGTTCTGCAGAGCAACTGTGCAGAGACTAAAATCTCTTAGAACCATAGAATTCTTTGGAATTTTTTTTTTTTTCAGTTGGTCATAATTTTTTTCCAACCCAAGCCCCTCTATGAGTCTATGGTTCTATGACATTCATATCTTTTCATATTCTATTTTCATATCTTTTTATTCAGTCTAATCTATAACAATTACATCTGGAAATTTCCCCCTGTTGTACAGTTGGGGCAGAGTTTAGGATTTACCCCAGCAGCTCTTCCATCATCTGGCCTAGATGCCAAGAGGAAGGGATACATTTTCTGGATGATTTCTAAGCAAAGAGACAGTAAAATTCCTTAGGAAAAGGAGTATTTCTTTTACATGGCTTATCCAAGTCTTATTTTTTAAAAAAAAAGTTGTCCCCCTTTTTCTACAGCTGCATTTTGAGAAATGCACCAACTTGTTCAGTGGAGTCAGAAAGAGAATTTAGTAATTAGTCTGGGAGAGAGAAATCACATTACCCTCCCCCTGCAACAGTTCTCCATGTTTATAGGGAACTAATTTAATTGCAAATGAAGACAAATTTCTATTTCAGTCTCCATAAGTAATTACATTTTACTTGTCCTGACTCCAGTCCTGGTTGTTCGGCTGCTGGACAAAGGGATTTTCTCTAGCACTGCTCTGCTGGAACATCCTCAGGTGCCTTCCTTTTGTGCTGACTGAGGGAGAACGGATGGATCCAGCTGGTCCAGCATGAGTTTCCCAATGCAACACCAAGCCCAAGGCATTATCTAACAGAGTCTGGGAATGGGGAATGAAACCATGGAAATAAGAAAGTGCTAAAACATCTGAGAAAGCCTGAAATAAAAAGTAGTAACTGCAGTGGGGGGGAGGAGGGGAAATCAAGTATCAAATGATGTAAAACCCATGAGGGAAAAGCAAGGATGTGGACAAATACACATTTTCTGTCAGTGAGCCTACGAGGGCAGCTTAAGGAAGATGCAGACTTGCAATTTTTGAGTAGAAAGCAAAAAAAAACTTGCGTAGCCAGCACAAGGACTGAGCCCAAGGGCTGGCAGAGCTGTGGTTGCTTGTCTTTCCTTCCCAGACGAGGAATGGGCTTTGCACTGTGGGGCTGCTGCTCAAATGAGTCCTTCCGGCCAGGGTGGACATCCTGAACTCCAATCCCACACATTCACTGTCTCCAGTCAGGAATGGCTGGAATCCACGTGTGGAGGAAATGTTGAAAATTTATTTCACAGAATCAATTTAGATTATAAAAACCTCTGAAATCGAGTCCGTCCCCATGACCCAACACCACCATGTAAACCTGACCATGGCACCTGGCAGATTTTGGGTTCCCACCCATTCATTCCTTCACTTGTTCCATAGCAAAATATTTCCCGAGCGACGGTAAGAAATAGAGGACAGAGTCTTAAGCTGCAACGAGGGGAGGTTCAGGTTAGACACTATGAGGAGTTTCTTCACAGAAAGGGTGATTAGACATTGGCAGGGGCTGCCCAGGGAGGTTTGGAGTCCCCATCCCTGGAGGTGTCCAAGGAACGACTGGATGTGACACTCAGGGCTCTGTGCTGGTGACAAGGTGGGGATCGGGCACAGCTTGGACTCGGTATCTCAGAGGTCTTTTCCAGCCTCAGTGATTCTGTGATCAGCTGCCACAAATCCGGGTACTCCACGGCTGCTGCCTGGCCACGTGCCATCACAACGAGGTTTTTTGAGGGATTATTCCCACAGGAAACTCCGATGTCCACGCACTCCGCACCATGGTGGCTTTGGAGCCATGGGGAGGACGCTCTCTTCTCCGCTACTAACACGCTCTGCGCGTTGCCGCCGGCGAACGAGGCGCATATTTGGCTCGAGGAGGGCCGCGGGGTGGCGAGGGGTGCAGCGGGACGCGAGGGAAGGGAGCGGGCAGGGGAGCGGGCAGGGCCGCGAAGGGGCAGCGCGGAACCCGCCCCCGGAGCCCCGCGGGACCCGCCCTGAG
>VXBT01003375.1:381271-422544 GCA_013400235.1 Oriolus oriolus | reverse complement strand
GGCGGCTCCCAGTGCTCCGAGCGTGTTCCTGAGGGACGGATCCCGGCGGAGAGGTAAAGCCCCTGTGCGCTCACTGCCCTCCTCGGGCAGCGCTGCGGGACGAGGGGGCGCCGGGGGAACGGGGGCGACCTGAGCCGGAGCCGGCCGGGGACCCGCTGCAGGGTCGGGTGGGCTGTAAGGAGACGCCTCTGGCGCGGCCCGGGATCCCGCTGGGATCGGTGTCCCGCATGGAACGGTTTGCTGAGGGAAGGCAGGTTGGCACAGCCTCGGTACAAAGGCAGGAAACTCGGATTTTTTCTCCCGTGGCTGCTACTCCGGACCCCGGGCTGTGGTGCCTCGGTGTGCCTGGGTGAGATCATGCCTGTGCTGCCTCCCTCCCACTTCTTCCCACCCTCCTGGTTTGATTTTGTTCGTGTTGGGATGTGCCTGTGTGGATCTGCACGCGGTGGTGGATTAGGTGATGTGTTGTGTCTGTGGATTTTGGGTAGCAGAACTTCCATGATATTGCCTGTCCCATCCCTGGAAGTGTCCAAGGCCAGGTTGGACGGGGCTTGGAACACCCTGGGATAGTGGAAGGTGTCCCTGCCCCAGGTAGGGGCTTGGAACAAGCTGATCTTTAAGGTCCCTTCCAGCCCAAACCATTCTCTGATTCATTCTGTGATTCTGTGATATTGTCGATGCTTTATCAGAAGTAAAGTACAGTGTGAGAAGTATTTCAAAATCGAGCTCGTCTTTGGGAACCGAAGTCTAAACAAAAATAAGGAAAGTTAGATGAAGGAGCGAGGCAGACCTTGGTAATCCACGCTGCCCGCGCCTCTCTGTCTGCCTTCACGGTCCCAGACTGCAGCAGCTTCCTGGCAGGATAAGATAAACTTGTCTGCGGAGGTCGTGGATGTGTCTGTGAGCCCTTCCTTGGGAGTGCCAGAGCCAGCCTGTCCCCACAGCAGTCACCGCTCCCTTGGGAGCAGCGGGTGGGAGAAATGATGGAGAAGGTGGATCCGGGTGTCCTACACGGCTGGCACAGCCCGGCTGCTGAGAACTTTCTGCTGCCACGGTGACTTTCAGCGATGGCAATAAATGACGACTTTTTCTGGAATTCTTGGGGGTTGATGTGGTAAACAAACGTTGTTTGACGGGCTTTGTGCTGTGCTTGAACAGTCTCTGCTCACCAGCTGCCTGCGGTGTCACAAGTGGTGGAGCTGGCATGTGAGTTTAGTGCTTTGATGCGTTTGTTGGTGCAAAAATTGAAATGTGAGATGTCTTCTGTGTAGTAACTCCCTGTTTCTCTTCTTAGAGCTCGATCTGGTGTGAGCAGAGCCTTTTAACAGTAGTTCAGGCGAGATCTGTTGTAATTAGTTTTGTTTTTCCGTCTGGTTATCTGTCTGTCGTGCCACAGAAGAGATTCATGAGACTTATTTATTTTTTTATCCCCCCTTTTTCAGTGGTTACTCAGAGAGGGGGGAAACAGGTGAGCGGCAGGAGGTGTCCTGGAGCTCTTTTGCTGGCCTCCTTCCGAAGGCCAAGCTAAGCTGGTGTCTCAGCATGTGGAATCTGGCATGTCATATGTAAATGATCACCTCTGATTTAAGTCTGTCACAGCATTCAAAGAGAATAAAGCCTTTGGATGCATTGCATTTCGTGGGATTTGTGAAACTCTAATTATGTGGTGTAGTTCTCTTAAAGGAAAAAGAAATTGCCACCTTTACTTTCCTTATGCTGCTTTAAGCAAGGGCAGGCAGGTGGGGGTGACACTGGCAAGGCTGTGATCTGTTCTTGTGGAGTTGTGTCCATTAGCATTTTCTCAGAAGTATAATTACAAATATTAATGTAATTGGAATGCTGAGTGACATAAAAGCTTCGGCAGGATTCATCACAGAAGCGTGACTTTAATTGGAGACTAATTCCAGCTCGTATTGGGTCAAGGGGACATTTTTAGCTTTGTGTATGGCCGTTCTCATTGTATGTTGTTTGACCTGTAAATTCCTCAGGGACGGGAATTCCCACCCATCTTTGGTGCCCTTTGCAAGAAGGATCTGTAAATAAGTCAGAAGTGTAAGTTGGAAACACTTTACTGATTGAATGGGGAGTTATTTTTAATATAGTCAATCAAATAATCAAATGCTCTCTCAGGCACTTTAAAGTGAGATTTACTGGCTCCTTCATGTGATATTAACTTGGGTGTTAATGTTTCTCTTTCCAGCTTCTCTTTGCCGTATCAGTTCTAACACAACCTCAGATCAATACGCTCTTTGTCGTGATGTGCTCTCTGCTAATCACAGCAAAGCATTTAAACTGCTACTGCCAGTTCTCTTAGTAATCTCATGCCCTTTCCTCCCCCAAAAATTTGAAGACTGGGTTATTTTGGGTTGTTCAAAATTGATGTCAACAAGTAATCCTCAGTTTAACTGCATGAATTATGATCCACAGTCTCTTGGTACTAAAATGGAACTAAACTTTAGTTTGGCAGCTGAAAATGGCTGGCTTAGCTGTAACAGAGTTCTTAATTTTTAAATTTTTTTTAAAATAGTACTGTATATGAGGAGGGAAACAAGGCAAAGTTGAAAAGAGTTTTTTGCAACACAGCTGATGAAGAGTTTGCCATTTCCCTTGTCAGATGTCATAGTTTGGTAAAATCAGTTTAATAACATAGATAATTGTAACTTTGTAATGTCAGTTGAATGGAATTTGTTACACCTTAAAACAGAAAACGTCTGTCTTCAAAATAAGATTCCAAACATTTGGAATCCAGACACTTCACTGGTACCTTTCACAGCATTTCTTGTGTAGCTGTCATTGCTTCAGCTTGCACAGGATTGTGACTGTGCTCATATTTGCATCATCAGTGGCTGGAACACAGCTGCTCTATGTAGTTAATTCTTTTGGAACTTTCTTGAAGTGCAGGATTAATAATTACCTCTTTGGGGTCTACCAAGTAATGTGCTTTAAAAGAACTGTAGTACTTCAGCAACAATTCTGAGAACATGTTAATCTATAATAATATTTGTGATTTTGTGTTTCCTTCTTTCGTGGCATAGGCAGGTGTTCAGGAGCTCTGTAGTCAAACTGGAGTTGTGTCCACCTGCCATTTTTTCCTGTGCTGATGTCCCATTTATGCAGAAACTCACTTTGGTGAAGACCAGACAGAGGAGAGGTGTGGAGGGGATGGAGCAGGGAATGAGGGCAGTGATGTTTGAAGAGGGAACTGCTTTCAAGAGGGGCCTGATGTGCAGTCCCTGGTTCAAGAAAGCAGAAGGAATAGTCGGTTTTTTACAAGGAACGTGGGGAGGTAATACAGTGGAAAGATTGATAGTGACTGTATATGCAGAGCATCTTGCCTAAGGAGCAGCCAAATTTGCTGCTCTTTTGCATTTTCTACTGTGCAGGAGATATAATTAAGTTGGCATTTTTCACTTTGGTTATTTGGGTTTGTCCTGATGAAATCTGTTCTGCTTGTTCTTAAGATAAGGATACTACTGCGTGGTTTGTTGGGTTTTTTGTTTGTTCACTTGTTTGTTTATTTTTGGTTATGTCTGCTAAGTTGGATTGTTTTTTGCTGATAATGGCTTGCAAATTTTAAATTAAGGACAGTTGTTACTCCTAAGAAAAATGCTGGAGAAGACACAGGATTTAAGGTTGTCTTTCAGATTAAGTTCGGAATTCAGTTGAAAATACCCGAAGTACTGAGAGCTAGGTACAAAGAGAAAACCAGACACGTAACCTGCTGTCCAGGGAATGGGAGCCTGGAAGGATGGACCTGTGTCTGCTTTGGCAAGTGTAAATAGGGCTGTGTAAGTAGGGCTTGTGTCTGGAACTGTGACTTGTGAGCAAGGAGGCTGCAGTCCTCTCCTCTTCTCCTCCTTCCCGCTGTGCCAGAAGCCAAGACACGGTGCTGTTTTATTTGGTTATGTTTGCCATTACTTCTGTAACCAAATGTTAAGGTTTAAAAATCCTCCATGTGGTTCTTTGACTTCAATTTGATTTAGCATCTGGTCCTGAGAAGCTGGTTTTAATAAAACAGAGAAAGTTTGGGTTACTGAGGAGTTTGTGGGCATTAAGAAACTTTGATAAGTTTTGTTGGTTTTCTTGGTAACTTGTAGATATTCAGGAGTTGGGATTCCTGAGCTAAAGAAAACTGTTGGAACCATAATATGTGTGACTCTGGAAGGAAGAATAAACTTGAGCGATCTGGGGGGCTTTTTGTTGTTTTTTTTTGTTTGTTTGTTTGTTTTTTTTCCAGTGGATTAGAACTATTTTGATCAGGTAATCTTTTTTGGCTTTGAATTTACACACACTTTTATAGGTGCACTCATTTGAAAACCATGTGGCTCTTGGTGCATACACAGTTGATTATCCGGGAAGAAAAGCTTCTGTCATAAATCTCATAAATGTGTATAATTCCATCAAAAATTAAGAAGTTTGCTTTGTGATGGTGATTGTTGGTTTATGAGAGAATCTTGTTTTTTGTGATTGTGAGGACTGTAAGTGTACTGCGAGAGCTTGACTTGTGCTTCTCTCAGGCTAATGGGCTTGAAAGTATTCCTCAGGTCTCCATTCATCTTCCCAGTATCTAAGTAGGGATCTATAGAGACAGCTGCCATGTATATATTCCTTGCTGTTCTTTCAGTACTCCCCTGGAACAGCCTCAATCTACAGGTCTTGGAATGAAGAAGTGTTGAGTATATACTTTTGGTTTTTACTGGTTCTCACTGCCCTGGTAAGTCAGGAGTGTTTTGTCCTCATGTCTGAACCACATCTGGTTGTCATTGACACTGTCTGACAGATGGGCCAGTGGGTTTGGGTTTTACCTGTGAAGGCTTCCGCTTCAGGGTGCCTGCTGAGAAGCTCATTTTTATCTTGCTGAAGGGTTGAGATGAGCTGCTGGACTTTTTGCTTTTTATTTTTGACCTCTCCATTACTGTTTGGCTTGGCAGGGATAAAAAGAATTGTCACCTCATGGCTTTTGAAGGGTTTATTTAAAGAAGGTTGTTCAGTGTTGCCTTTAGTAGAAACTTACTCCCACCCCACAACCTGTTGTTACTGTTTTAGAGCTGTTACTCTGAAACCTTCCAGCAGTGCAGAGTACCCTGCAGTGGTTAACTCAGAGATATGGATTATGACCAACATACAGATTACTAATCATAAGGTTAGGAAAAGGAGATTTAAAAAAAGAACTGGTATCCCTCTGTCTCTAGAAGGAGTTTGGATTTATTTTCCTGTGATATTTGATACTCGTTCTTTGCATTGTGTTAAGCAGCAGCATCCACACTAGTGGATTTTGTGTGCTGTGATAATAGCATTTTTGCTTCTATTTTTTTTCCCCTCTTTTTGATACTTTGCTGCCTTGCCAGGATCTCTGGAAGAACTGGGTAAAATGAGTGTCGTTTGTTTGGCTCACTTGAACTGGGACTTGCCTTAAATGTATTCCAATTGCAAATGCATGTACCAAAGACAGTCCTTAGCTGTATCTGAATGTGGCTTGCCATTAATTAGGAGCACACTGCCCAGTAGTGGATGCTGAGGGTGTGTGTCCGTGTTTCATTTGGAGGCAGGTGGTTTTCCTCCTCCAAATGGTGACTGTGTGCGTAGCCCTGCTCTAATTTATGGTCAGCCAGTATTGAGGAGGTCCAGGGGATAATTACTAGAAAATGTGCAAGTCTTGGTGTAATGTTCCTGCTGTTGGACAGGTTTAAGTGTTTCAGAGTTTTGATGTCTGACTCCACAGTGCGTTTTCAGTCAGAGCGTGACATCTGGTTTTCCTCCTTGTGTGTGAGGATGGCTGAGAGCTAAACAAAAATGGGTCTGGTGTTTGAGACATAGCCTAAACACAGATAAACTGTTTTTGTATTTGACCTCACTTTTTATAAAGAAACATCTTGTTCAACTTCTGTACTTTGTCCAAGGCTAATAATGTCTTTTTAAAAATGAAGTTTTAACAGTTCTGTTGTTGTGTTGTGTATGTTTGTTCCTGTAGATCTTAAGTCAGTATTCATCTGTTGCTGTTCATGGTCAAATTCATTAAATGCTGCTGGCTGTATTTATGCAAATGTTCTATCATAGCTCATTATTTCGAGTCATTTTGCTTGGGTTTTGATCAGTATTGTGTCGGAGATGTTGTGCATTATGTAACTGTTGATCTGCTTACCCTGGTTTGCCCAAATGGTATTGGTTTCTAAGCAGTCGGTCGTATTTAGTCCTTCCTAATGTGTAGTAGCATCTCATCTGGACAGTTGTTCACTTTTAATTGAGGTTAAAATAAAACAAAAAAGCAACCCTGAAAAAGAAAGAGAACTGAACTGCAAGCTGCTGCTGCTACAGGGTTTTTATAGGTTGTTTTCAGCAGTTAAGATTTGCCTATCTTTTAGTCCCAGATTTAGTAGAACTATATGGAGTTTGACCCGTTTGAGATGAGTAACGAATAAAATGCAGACTTGCACCATGCAAGTTACAGAAGAGGGTTAACTGTAATGGCTAAGAGCACAGAAATGCTTCAAGAGATAAACATTAAAATTAAAGAAAAAAACAGAAAGAGAAAATGTTTACTGTTCTCAAATATCTGTTAATTCTGTGATGAGTTTCCAGCTTTTACAGAAGCGTCCGTTTACATTAGGGTATAGACCTAATCATAAAGTTCATTGTCAATCTTGTATTTCAGATGTCTCCAAGGATCTGAAACCTCCCAAATGTTTTCCTTCTTACTGCATGGAGCATTAGCAAAATTGGACATCCTCTTGCATTAAAGCTGCATATAAATTCTTGTGCTTGTGAAAAGTCAGCAGTTGAGTTGGAAGTGTGAATAGAATATTGAAAAGAGCTGGAGCAAAATCAGCGTAATTTTTCTGAATACCATAAATACCTAATAAAGTAGATTTAAGATGCTTTGAAATGAGATACGAATCCATAAAGCAGAATGAAAACAATTTTTTAATAATTTTATGTAAATGAAACCCATCTGAATTCACCCAATGAACAGACTTCTGAATATGTTCAAAAGTTAATTCTTACTTTCTTGCTTTTTTTGGTTAAGAGAACTGTGTTTCTTGCACTGTGTTTCTTTTTGAGAGCTCAAGTCTCCTGGATTTTAACTCATTGCCCACTTTCAAGATGAAAAGTTTTAGGTAGTGAGGCAGGTCATACCTAAAAATCTACAGTAAGGAGTATTTTTGGTGATCTGGACTATCAAAACTGAAGAAAATGTTGGAAGTCACTTAATGTACTAGATTGTAAACAGTTACTCAGTTATAACTAAAATATTTTCGGTTTTTCTTTTCCCGTGCACCATTAATGCTATGGTTTGTAGATTGTGTTGCGATGTGCATGGAAGTGATGTGGTCTTTAATGGAACTGAGATTTGTGCCAGTCTTAACTGGATGATGCTTCTCTTGAGACAGGAGCCTTGTCCTTTGCTGCTGGTGTTTGAGGGAGCAGAGGAACAGCTCCGCTCCTCTGGAGAGCCAGAGGTGATCCATGGCTGTTCCATGTCTGTTGTGGAGCAGGGCTCTTGCTGGTGTGAGGATGGGAGGATGGTGCAGTTGGACAAAAGCCTCCCGATGTTGCTTGTATCTGTGTGTGGTGAGAAGGGGGGTTCTGCGTTCTGTGGCTGCTGCGGTCTGGGTGCAGTTCTGCTGTCTGCCCTGCAAACAGCCAGCTGGTGGTCTTGAAGGAAATCAACGTTTCCTAAGTAAAACCCCCGCCTCATGGAGCAGCTTGCGGAAAATTATTTCAGTGCTCTTTTGCTGAGATGACAGAGTGTTTTCTCCTTTGTGCTGCTCTGTTTGGGACTGAATCCTCACCTTTTTAAAGAACTGTCCTAACAACCAAAGCAGACTATGCTTGCTTATTAATTCCTTGCTTCAGTGTGTTTGGGCTAATACAGAAAATGTTTCTGTGTTTGTGGCTTTGCAATAATTTTTCCATTCTTTATTATAATACGTAGATACTACTGCAAAGCTTCCAGATTCAGTGCTGATCTGATCCGCTTGTTCCATTGATGAGGTCAGGGTTCTTAATTTTATTAAAAATAATTTGCAGAGATGACAATGGATCTTATTGTTAGTTCCCGTCAAACTATAGAAGCCCAAGTTCAAACTTTCTGCTTGTAATATACTGATCTGTTGAGGTTTATACTGAGTTATTGAGAAAGAAGAACAAATAGTTGAAGGCAGAATAAGTGAATTTGGTAAGGTAAGAGAAGAAAGTCGGTAAATTTCCACCTTGGAAAATTAGGCTAGGATTTGTGAAAGGCTTTACTTCTATATTCCTGAAGTGCTGAATAAGTAGATTCTGCATTTGGTTATAGAGATCCTTTTCTTTCAGGAAAAGATACTTCTGCTTATTTTGTTCATCTGAAAAGCTGCTTTAGTGTTCTTGAAATAAAGAAACCAGCCTGCCATTCTTTGTGGAGCAGCCTATGAGAGGCAGCTACATGGGGGGAAGGAGGGTGGTTCTTGTTTTGCCTTGCAAGTCTTACTGAAGGCTGAAGCTGGCACCTTGAGCTCCCTTTTCCCCTGTGAATACAGAAGCAGTTTTATTTGAAAATCTGTGCCCATGAACAAAATGAGTTTGAGGCGGGAGCACTGATTTGATCGGTGTAATTACGTAAGGTTTCAGCCAACGCAGATGCCAGCACCATCCCAGCAGAAAATCCGTAGTGTAGACTGGTCTAAATCAGCATCTGGCTTGTTTACAGGGAGGGCTTGATCGTTTAATGAAGGGGAGCTCCATATTGTTCCTTGTTTGAGCTAAAGGAGAAACAACTTCTGGACACAGCAAATAATTACATTGAGGAGAGTGTAATACATCCTGTCATAAAAGTGGTATTTGAGAACCTCATTGTTTCTTCCCAATTTTTGTGAGCCGTTTTGTGTTTTCTTGTGCACCTTAAAAGAAGAATATTCTTGAAAGTTGAAACAAAGCAAAAAACGAATTTCTGGTTATTCTAGGTCACCTTTTACTACTGACTTTATGTAGTAAAAAGGTTATCTGATAAGGTTTTGGGTTTTTTTGTTTGTTTGTTCCTTATTTATCAGAACTTAATATATTTTCCTCTTCAGTGCATTGATTTACTCTACAAGTGTGTCCAGGAGATACTCAGCACACTGTCTAAACTGATCAGCTGGAAGTTTTGTGGGTTTTAATTTCTTGTCTGCTCATGCTTTTTGGACATAAAGGCATGCACCTGCGCTTCACAGTCACTGTGTTGCTATTTCTCTGTCAGGGGAAGCACTCCATGATTCAGCTTCTCCTCTGTGAGGAATCTAAAATAACAAGTTAACTTGAAAACAGAGTCAAAGAAGTAACTGGGAAAAAATGCAATAAGCTTCAAACTGCTGTGGCTGGATGGCGATGCTGTATCACCAGTAAATCATAGAATCACAGAATGGCCTGGGTTGGAAGGGACCTTAAAGCTCATCTTGTTCCAATCCCCTGCCGTGAGCAGGGACACCTTCCACTATCCCAGGGTGCTCCAAGCTCTGTCCAGCCTGGCCTTGGACACTGCCAGGGATCCAGGGGCAGCCACAGCTTCTCTGGGCCCCTGTGCCAGGGCCTCCCCACCCTCACAGGGAACAATTTCTTCCTAATACCTAATCTAAACCCACTCCCTTTCAGTGTGAAGCCATTTCCCCTTGTCCTGTCACTGCAGTTCCTGATGAAAACAAAATTGGATGGGTCTGGTGTCTCTGACCTCCAACTCTGCTCCCACCAAACACCAGTCCCATCCATCGGTAGCTACTGTGGTGGGTAGAATTGGGGGTCAGACCAAGGGAAAAACAGTAAAACAGTAAAAAAAACCCCAGTGCTGAATTTCCTTGCTGTACTTGGTGTTGGCAGAGCTGTCAAGGAAGAGAAATTGCGTTGCTCTATTGAGCCTTTTTATATTCTTTACTTGATAATAACCCTAGGCCTCGTGTTTGGAGGTGGTGAGCTCATATCTCAGAGGCTTTCAAAGCTGCAGATACTCAGCCTCTCTAAGAATTATGTCTGAGAGCATCTGCTTTTTAAGGGGCACAGAAGATAATTGCAGCTAAAAAGCTGATCTTGTGATATGTATGAAAGCTTTCCTGTAACGTGGAATGTCCTGAGCTATTTCGTTTACTAAGTAGTATCTCAGTACTTGTTTAGATTGTTTTTGCAGCCAGCTGCTTTCCAACTTGAGCTGCAATCTCCTTTCCCAGTCTTAATGTCACTAAAACAGATGATGCTTTGTTTTCATGCCCCATCCCAAATGTGAGTTGGGATTTGTCTGCAGTGGGAGCTGCTTTGTTTAAGGCTTTACAAACTAGGACAGGGAAGAAACCATTTACAGATACCCATCACATACTGTTTATGGATTTGATGGGAAGCATCACCTACTCCAGCCATACCAGCTTCTGCTCCAGTAGGAATTATTCTCAAGCACTGGAGTATTGGTACAGCCACTTTTGGTGGTCCTTGGTGGTACAATCTGTTGGTGGCAGTGGGCAGGTGCACAGGCAGTGTGCTTCTGCCTTCCCTGTTCTGAAAACTGTGTTCAACTCTCCTGTGTTTCTAACTACAAAACATTAATTCCTAAGAAAACTCTACTGTTTCTAGAGAGAAGAAGCTTATTAAGAAAGTAATTAAAAACCTTATTTTGGGAATTGGGGGAAAAGCTTTGACCAAATGGAATAGATAAACCTCATGTCTAGTGTACTCATTTTTAGTAAAGTAGAGAAGCCTTTTTTCCTTAAAGTTCCCAAAAAGTCTTCTTTGTAAAGTCACCTTTAGTAAAATCAAATTAACTTCCTATTCTCCTGTATATATGTATGTATTTTTCACTTTATCATAGATATGGGGAACCTGGTAAGGTCCCACTTCTTTTTTCCCCATTATGAATGGGCATGGACATCTGTCAGGAATGGTGGAGGGGAAGCAGCAGGAAATCTAATTGCCTTTTCAGCACATTCCTCAATCTGACACAGTTTTATAACGTAGGGGTGGGAGTGAAATGCTCTGCAGACTGTTCAAACCAGTACTATGGAACCCGAGCTTTATGAGAGAGCTTTCTGTGTTCCTGATTGCTCCTCTGCTTTCGTGCAGCATAAATATGGATCGCTATGGAAAAGGATAGTGCTGCCCTCTCCTCTGTCCCAGCCATGCGATAGCCCCTCATTCATGCAGCCACCTGATCTGGTGAATAGATCACTTGAGCTCTTGGAAAAAACCCGTGTTCTGTGCCGGAGTCCTCGGGAGGAGATAGTAGGAATAAGGGTGGCAAATTAAAGTACAACTTTTAGCTATGCCTTGGTAGAGCAAGGTGTGTGTGAAGGTATTTCAGTGAAGAATGTACTAACTTGTAAAACATTTGGCTAATTGGGGAACAGGTATTAACTAATTTTGGGGTTGGTGTGTCTAGTTTGGAATTTAATCCTGTTGTGCAGCTTGTGAGTTTTAGTTTCCTAGGCTCTGGGTGGTTTTGTTAGCTGAGAGAGTTGCAATATGATAAATAAGTGTTGGTCCAGTGATGTGATGAGTTTGTATTTAATCAATTTTGCATTCTTAAAACCAGCACCTCGCAGAGTTTTACAAGCTGGGTAACTGTTCTGGGGTAAGGGAGGAAATGCTGTGTACGTTTGTCTATTTGTCCTTTATCTACCTGCCTCACCCTTTCCCTCTATTATGCTCTCTACACAAAGCTTTTTCTGCCTTCCCCATCCTAGGTTTCAGATTGCACTGAGAGTGTTCATGGATATTTTGGTGTGAACTTGTTGCTTGGATCTACTTCTTTCACTTCAGCAGATTGACCACTTGCGTGGCGACCGTTTTATTATAAATACTGGTTTGTTTTAACCAGTCTCTCTTGGCCTCAGCAGGTCATGACTGGGTTTAACCAAGTAAATTTGGACTAGAATAGGTGTGGCATTTAATAATTAACTTTCTGGTTACTCAGGTCCAGTAGGAAACCTATAATGAGTCTGTTTTCATTTTGTTTACAGGAATAGTTATCTGCTTAGTCTCATCCTTCATATTTGGCAATCTGAAGAAAAGGTCTGAGCCAGCATGAAGACAGAATCTCCTCTTCATTAGGGAAAAAGTGAGTTGGAATTGGGTTGCAATCTGAATTTGTAGTGTGAAAATACTGTCTTAGCCTGCCACCACACACAGCTTGTGCTTGCTTCCAAGTGGCATTTTCACTTTGTCACACTACTGATACGAGTGATGTCCAGTCAAGACCTAATTGTGGTTAAGTACGTTTATAAAATTATTACATACAAAATTCAAATTATAAGCATTTTATGTAAATTCCAACACCCTCCTTTTCTGAAAGAACTGCTTACTCACTGTGTAACTGCCCACCTGATACGCTCCTTCCTTCCAAATCCTGTAAGGTCTATTACGGGATGTTACAGGACCTAGACTTTTTGTTCCTTTTCTCATACTGCTGTATTCATGTTGAGTTTTATTTTAATAATTTAGTATTTATAACTTGTTTCTGTAGCTGTTCTGGTCTCTTCTCCAGTATTCTCAGTGCTTAATGCGTATTCTGAATTTGTTTGGAAGTCTCTGTGCAAACTTAAGGAGTTTCAGAAATGCAGGACTGAGGTTTTTTCTCATTTCTACACTAGTAAATCCCGAATTCTGCGTGTAAAATGCTGGTGGGTCAAGTCTTACCCTTTTCATAGTGATTTTACTCCCCTTAGATGCTGTAATAATATCAAGAAAAAAAGACTGCCCGTTTGCCCAGCCTGATTTTTTTATATCCACTGGGTTAAATCTCATTAATTTGTTGTTTTGAACAGCTCCTTTGCTGGCACTGTGTACTGATGGTGTGTTCTGACTCCTCAGCTTTCTGCCCGCCGCAGTTCATTTCAAGAAGTGCACGATGACAGAGCGTGGAATTAAATGGGCCTGTGAGTATTGTACATATGAGAATTGGCCTTCTGCAATCAAGTGCACCATGTGTCGTGCCCAGAGACCCAGTGGAACAATAATCACAGAAGATCCTTTCAAAAGTGGTTCCAGTGACATTGGTAGGGACTGGGATCCTACGAGCACCGAAGGAGGGAGCAGTCCTTTGATATGCCCGGATTCCAGTGCGAGACCAAGGGTTAAATCATCCTACAGTATGGAAAGTGCAAATAAATGGTCGTGCCACATGTGCACGTACTTGAACTGGCCAAGAGCTATAAGGTGTACCCAGTGCTTGTCTCAGCGCAGGACCAGGAGTCCCACGGAGTCTCCTCAGTCTTCGGGCTCCGGTTCCAGACTGGTCCCTTTTTCCGTGGATCCGTGCGAGGAATACAATGACAGAAATAAACTAAACACAAGGGCTCAGCACTGGACTTGTTCTGTTTGTACATATGAAAACTGGGCCAAGGCCAGGAAATGTGTTGTGTGTGACCACCCCAGACCCAACAACATCGAAGCAATAGAACTGGCAGACACAGAAGAGGCTTCTTCCATCATAAACGAGCAAGACAGGGCTCGGTGGAGAGGCAGCTGTAGTAGTGGTAATAGCCAAAGAAGATCTCCACCAACAACCAAACGTGAATCTGATGTGAAAATGGACTTCCAAAGAATTGAATTGGCTGGAGCTGTTGGCAGCAAGGAGGAGCTTGAAGTTGACTTCAAAAAACTAAAGCAAATAAAAAATAGAATGAAAAAGACTGACTGGCTGTTCCTCAATGCTTGTGTCGGTAAGTTGTTTACTGCTACCTTCTGCTCTTGTGCCTGTGGTTAAGTATTTTGGGAGAATGAAGAATTAAAACAGAAACTTGGCATTTAATTTCAAAGCAGCTTTTTTTATCTCTGCATTTCCATTTAAAAAAGTAAGCCAAATGTAGAGGTTCCTGGAATAGCACCTGCTAAGAGAGGCTGTGAAGTTCATCCATAATCTGAACAGGGTTAGACGTGTCTCTCAAGTGTACTTGGACTTTTCTGACCTTTTGTAGAAATGGATATTCTTGTAACCAAATCCTGTTGTTCCATGTGATTGTCAAAAGGTGGAAAAATTACAAAGCAAATCTACAGAACATTAGTGCACATAGTACTGTAAAAAATGCCATTACTGGATAATTAAAATTACTCTTCTTTTTGCTATGGGAAGACATGCTCTGTAGAGTCAGCAGCTGCAGCTTGGGAGTATTTGTAAACAGTGTAGAGCTTGCAACAGTACAAGATGCTCTGTCAGATGTTAAAAATAACACCAAAATATGTAGCTCCAAGAAACTGCATGTGTAATATTGACCTTGAAAGTAATAATGTTGTATTAATACACATACTGTGTTGTAAATGTTTACAGGCTTTCTGAAAGTATTTTTTTAGTCAGCTGCTTCAAAAAACATTCAAATACCAATTTTGTTTTGTATTTTAGTGCTTTCCTAAGGAAATGCTGGATAATTCTCGCAGTGCTGTTAAAGAACAGAGCCATGTGAGAGCAGGGTTTTCTTCAGTTATTGACCTTGTGAGTTAACTTGCGTGCTGTAGCTTCCCAGAAGCAGATATCGTGTGCCCCAGCATACAAGCAGGTTCAACACTTGAAATATGCAACTATTTTTAGAGTAAAACACTTCATTTGAAACTCTGGCTCTACTAGTATGTCTCATGCTGTTCCTTAATGTTTCACAAAGTCACTTCATGGTTATTGTAATCAAAAAACTAATTAGTGGAGCTGCTTTGTTTAACATATTTGATCACGTGTAAATGTTTTTGTGGGCATGCTGTGTTTGGTTTCTCCGAGCTAATAAATATTCGAGTTTATTTTTGTGTTGTGTGAATAGTTAGACATGCACACTTCCTTTTGGAAAGAGATGCCTCAGTATTTCCTGATACCTTCAGTTCCTTACAAGCTTTTCTTCTTCTGAAATGAACAGCTGAAATTCTGTGTGGTATTTTTGAAGTTATTGAATACCAAGGGTCAATTGTTGGAGGTTGTTCCTATGTCTTTCAAGAATATTTATCTTGCGTTTTGATAGCAATTGTATTAAATATTAGGGTATTTTTTCCCTTTGGTTTTTCAAAAGTGATTTTTTTTTTTGGCCATTCTAATGTTACTTAAAATATTTCACACTTTCTGATTTAACCTGTGTGGGAAGGGTTGTATTTATAAGAACGTGGGTTTGCAAGTGTTTAATGTTGCTTGTGACTATATAGTTGTACATAAACCTCAAAACTATGTTCATAGAAGTTTTGTAATGCAATAATGATTTGGTTTGAAGGGATCTTTATGAGAAAGGCAGAGTGCAGATGGAGTTGTGTGCTGATTGTTACTGCTGCCTGCTGAAAGCTTTCATGGATCTCTTTCTCTAACTGAAACACCCACTATGCTCCTGGGGGAGAGGGATGATGGGGGGACAGGAACCAGCAAACAAAGCTTTTAATTATCAGTCCTTCATCTCAGAATTTCATTTTGCATATTACAGATGCCATTTTTTCCCAAATACTCCCTGTAACAGGAATAACCTTAGGAAGATTGATGGAAGTTGCATGGATTCTCTTGTGCTTGTCTCTGGTTGTTGTGTAGTGTATCTGTGCTGGAAAAGTACTCCAGTTTAGCCAGTAATCATTAAAGCAAGAAGCCAAATTTCTGCTGGTGATCTTAGTGTAACATACTTAAACCAATTTAAGTGTCAATTGAATAATTTTGCCCAAAGCATCTGTTTTTACCATTGAAATCAACTGGGTTACTGTGACTTAGTGTGTTCTGTTTGTTCGCCAGCTGGAGCTCTTTGGAGGTTTTAGCTGAGCTGAACACTTGTCAGTCCTTAGCCAAGCAAAATTATAAAACAGGACAAGTTCATGTTAAATGCCAAGTAAATTTGTGAACATTGGTGGACCAAGAGTTTGTGTGTTACCCTGCTCCATCTGACAGATGGTGCTTTGTTAGGATTTGGGAACTTTAGACTGAAACCTTTGAGTTTAAGCTCAGTCAGTTGTGGAGAGTCCATTTGCTTTGAATCCATCTTTTGTAGGGGAGATGTTAAGTTAACTTTTAAAGTTAACCTCGAAGTTAAAAAAAGAGATTAAAGGAGCAGGAGTAGAAGGAATTCTTGGCAGAATGGTTGTTTTCTTTTCTCTTGGAAGATATTATCTGTCAGAAGGTACCAAGGAAAATGTCTGATACTTCAGGACAGCTGTTTGGTTGAACTCCCTCTTCACATCTCAACTCCAGTACAAAATGCTTTTTACTAGATTTTAAATTTAATGTCAAGTTTCATTAAAAAACATGTATCAGACTACTCTTTTCCACATCTGTTCTATTTAGCTGAAACACGAAGAAGATGTGTATCAAGTAGATTTAAGAAGGTACTTGTGTGTGTGTTTTTGTTTTGGTTTTTTTTTTTTTTTTAATTGTGTTGGAGGCATCCATTAATGCTTTTCCCACCTCAGTAAGTAAACATGTCATCAAGGCTTCCATTCCTTGCAAATCCAGGCTGGATGAAATGTGATGAGTGCAACTTTTGCCTTTCAGCATGAATAGTTTCTTTGATGGAGGGTATTCCTTCCAAATCAGAAGGATTTGTGGTATTCCCCCATTCAAACTCTGCCAGCAAATGTACTTTTTGCATTTGCAACAATGAGCGTTGCTTTTTTTATTGGCTTGCTTTTTTCAGAGTGACTGTATCTGTTGAGTGATTCTTTCTCAAAAGGATGAGATTTTAAACTGATTCATGTGGTTAAAATTTATTAAAATCCTAGCAGAAACTCTGGAGTAAGTGTGGCTGGATAACCTGGCTTCCTGCAAATGCCAGTTTGAATTACAAAGAGGAATCATAAATGGTTTCTCCAGTGACACCAATGTTTTCTACCATAGTGGCCTAGGATGAGATTAATGTTAAGTCCAAGGTGACTCATTTCTTGGGGGAGAGAACTGATGTATACTTAAAATTAAACTCTATTATCGTTTCTATAACTCATGGTACCTATGGCAGGGGCTATCGGGGAGTCCTGGTGGCCTGTGGGACTTAGAGAATGTGATGTGCAACAATCAGGTGTTGCTGTGGGGCCTGGTGAAGCTGGTTCCAGCTGGCCGTGGATTTAAGGAGTACGAATGGATGAGGATGGCTGTGCCTATAAAACCTCTCTGGCATCCAGAGTTTGCTTGGGGGTTACCCTGGAGCTTCCCCTCTCCTGGCACTTCAGGGCTGGATTTGACAGTCATGCTGGCAGAGTATGTTTGCTGTAGGGCACTGCTCAGGATTCTTGAGTTGTGAGTTCAACTCCTGAGCTTGAACTGCAGCTCACAGATTAAAAGTAAGCCACATTTCTTCTCCTTTTCCTTTCTCCTCCACCCGTTTATCACCTGCTGCGAGAAAAGTATGTTCTTCTCTTGGTTCAGGTCAGCAAGGTGGATACTGCTGTCATGGGTCAGACGTCCCTGTGAGGATGGTGCCTCCCAAATCAAGTAGGCACACATTCTTAGCTCTGTGAAAGAAACCACTAAGAGTGTGTTTCTTAAACAAATCCAAAATATTTAGAGCAATCTGTAATGAATCTTGTTTTGCAGTACATCCTTAAAAGGACTGTTAGTTCATTCCTAGTATTCCTACACCATGTCTGCTTAGTTTTTCCTTTGTCAACTGCTTTATCTCTCCTACAGAGTTTTTTTTTTTTATCCTATTACTTTTTTGAACCAGTGCCAGATGTGTTACCCAGGCCTTCAGAAACCCTGTGGGCAAGGAGAGTGTCCCTGTCCAGGCATTGGCATGGAGTTGGCTGGGCCGTGTCCGGGGAGACATGGAGGCACCTCCTGCGCTGTGTCCTGCAGAGCCTCTGGCTCTTCACTTGAGTATTTATAAAGGCAGCCTGAAGGCATTGGCATAAACAAGGTGCTTTCAGCTGGCACTGCCACCCAGAGTCATCTCAGGTGCCCCTTTCTGTCCTCCTGGGATGTTTGAAAGCCAAGCTTGATTAGGGGGTGTTTTTGTGGGAGTGTGAGGGTTTTGTTTCTTTTTGCTGCTTTAGTAAGCTCAGACTGGCTTCCTCATCACGTCCATGGTACAGCTGAACCTTGATGGCTCTGTTTATGCTGTGATAAGGGAGTGGGAAGTGTACGGGTGGGAACAAGCTGCTGGAGGACAGGAAAGGTCATGCACCTTCCTGTGCTGGTGTCAGTCTAGGCTTGAACTGTTCAGGGAAGTGCAGCATGGATTACTCACTGCCAGGTGATGACCAGGCTGGGGATGGCAGACGGTGCCTGTGGGGATGGTTGGGAGGGGAGGAGTCCCTGCTGTGAGTTGTACAGCCTGGCCTCCTTCCCTGTTCCCCTGGGATAGTGGGAAGCATGACCTGGCTGCTGTGCCAGGTGGCAGTGATGCAAGATCACAACTCTCACTTGAGTAAGAAATCTTGGTGTGTTGTCACCTGTGCCTTGTACATCTGTCCTATCACAAATGCTTTACTTTTGTGTGTGTATATCTTTGAGACTGAGGAAAACTGCCTGCCTTTCTCCTTGACAGAAAACCTCACCTCCTGAAACACACTTTTAACTTTGGTCTCTCGACTACTTTTCTTAAACACTGTGGTATTTTATGCTAAAAATAATTGAATGAACAATCAAGTTAAAACCAGTTATTTCAATTTGCCTTAGAAGCACTGATGGTTAACTTTAATAATTGACTTTAATGATTTTCCACTGTCTAGCTTCTCTTTAGGGTACAGCCCTGCAAGCAACAAGGGGTGTGGATACCTCTGGCAGATTGGAGAGGGATAAGGACATCTTTAAACAGTTGTTCTTACATCTGTGCTGCTTTGTCTTGTAAAGATACATTCAAAACATACTACATGGATTGTATGTAGGGAGAAGAACTGTTTGCATGGAAAAAGGAATAGCCAATAGTCATCCTCTCGTGCATTGGATGGCTTCAGGTTTAAGGTACATGTCTTCTTGGAAATATTTACTTCTTTTTTTAAGCTGATGCAAGTTGCTGAGCTTGAAGAATCAAAAAAACCTTAATACACAGAAGTTTCTGTCTCAGTGTCATTATCTGGAGAGTGATCTACCATTGATTATGTGCTGATACTGACAGGGGAGGCCCTGGAAATCAAAAGAGGAGAAGGAACAGAAGGGTGTGGTTAGAGGCCCATAAAGGTTTTTCCGACAACCCCTCTTTTTTATCAATTGGTGTGTCATATTTGCTTGCAAAGCAGTCCTTCCTTCAGGAGAAATTCTTCCCAAGCTGAAATTGTGAGCCACTTAGTATCAATTAAACTTCATTTATGGCTGCCTGATGTACCCCGGGTGAAGAACTGAAAGAGCCTGAGGGCTGACTAAGCTCCAGAGAATGCCACAGGTCCTCAGCAGTCTGTGTTAAAGGAGAAGAGATTCTTAACAGGTGTCAGAATTAGGTTTTAGTGGGTCAGTTGATCAGCCTCTCACTTGCTGGCACTTAAACCAATCTTAGGATTAGTCCTTAGACAAGTAAATGAGAACATATATATGACAGACCACTTGCAGTTGTATCTGGAGCAGAAGAGAAGCAGCACAGGGCTCTGTCTCTGATCTGTTTTATGTTACAGCGGGATCTGTCTCGACTTCTGACTTCTAAAATGTATGACTTGGTTGTTTGAGAAATTTGCCTTCTCTTGCCAAGCAGTTTGAGGCATTGTCCTGCACAGAAGACACAATGACCTCCTTAAGCTGAAGTGTTTCCTTCTGCAGTCTGCTCAGATGGGAGAACACGTTGGTTACGTGGCATTGCTGCCTCCTTGAATCCCAGAAATCCCCAGTGCCCAGGTTGTTCTTTAGATAGTCACAGCTGCATCAGTCTGCTCGAAAGAATTTGCCTACTTCATTTGCAGCTTGTGCCAGCCAGTGCTCCACAACTATCAAAAAGATACTGAAGTAAATAAAGGCTGCTGCTGTAGTATTTTCCTTGGGAATGTTTCTGTCTGGCTGTTCTGAAGCCACTGGAACTGTGCAGTTAGGGAAAACAGGACTTGGTTTTCTAGAAATGCTTGTAAGCTTATCTTGCATATTTTCCAAGTTTATGTAACTGCACTAAACCTTATAAATATTTACATGTTCTAAAGAATAAACTTAATAGCACCTTAAGCTTAAATAGTTTGGTTTTAGCAGCTAATTCTGGCTTTTTTAATATGAGGGTAATATTGACATCTAATAAAGAAGGAAGTTGTAAAAGTTGTAGTAGGATCAGGATGGTAGAAAGAGCTGTAATTGGGTGATTAATATTTTTTAAATTTAGTCTTTTGAAACAACCTTCTTAATCTCTGTCATCTAATATGTACTGAAATTGCAAATGTCTGATCTGTGCTGTTTGTAAGAGGGAGTGCTTTACTAGAAGAAGAAAAAACCTTGGCTCCTGGAGCTGTGAAAGTCTTCCAATAAGAGGAAACGCCTGAATTGCAAAATGGGAGCACAGCTGAACCTGTAAATGCAAAATTCTCACTTGCCTCCTACAGAGTTCATGACTTGGGTGCAGCAATTGGCATTCTGTCCTCTCCCTTAGGATGTCAGACTATAGTCAGAGTTTTTACATTAGGCCAAGCAGAATTTTTTAGGGGGGCACACAAAGACTGGCGCATTCAGGTGCAACGGCAAAGGGACGTTTCTGGAGGCCACTTTAAAGGAAAGCTGTGGTTATGTGGACCTGGAGCAGGCACTGAGTCACTGGGATGTGTCTGCCTTTGTGTTGCTCTTGAAGCTGATGAGGGCTGTGCCTTCACAAGGGGTTGAGCTCCTGGAGGCTCCCGGGTGTTCTGGGAACAATCTTAAGGCAAATGCCACTCTTTTGACATTTTAACAGTCTGGGGAATGCAGTGGGTGTCAGTGGGGAATAATCCAGCTGGCACAGGGCTGGATCAGAACACGGTTCAGAGTCTGCTTGTGTAAGTAACGAGGCGCTTCTGCGTTGTGAAATGCAGGGAATTATACATCAGTAAATGTTTCTGTAATGTTTCTCATAAACAGTGGGGTTTAAATAGACTTAATGAATTGGAGGCTCTCATCTCACAGAAGTCCAAGTCTTTGTAGGAATGTGCCTCTTATATGTCAATACAAGCATATTCAGGTATCATTTTGGAATGGTCGTACTGAATTTCAGAATTGTGGGCACGGTGCATGTAGGCAAGTTCACCCCATAGTTTTGAGGCAAGATTTGTGTTTTCTGGTTCATATTTCTGACGGTCTGCCTGTTACCACTATATTTTGTGTTCACTGCTGCCTTGGCTTGCATGGACTGGCACTGTAAGGATGGCACCTGATGGGCTGTCAGGAATTTTCCCTGTTCTTCTGCAGTGGCTACAGTGGAGTAGGTATTTGGTAGAACAGGTAAAGAGAAATGTTGACTTTTCTTGCTGTGGCTCACAGGGGCCAAAGAGATTTGTGATGCCCACAGAATACTGGCGCTGCAGTAGTGAGTTGGAGTAGACAAACAAAAATTTCCTGATGCTTGCCCCCGCTATAAAGAGTCATTTTTACCTGTTTTGATTAAAGGATAGAGGATGACCAGATACAATCCCAGCACACAGTCAGATTGCAATCTTCCCATGAGCTGTAGCTGTGCTAGTTTGTGTCATGTAGCATACCAACCCTGTACCTGAAATACCACTAAAAATACATTTATAGGTTTTTTTTTTTAAAATAAGGCCTAGAAAACATCCACAGTTTGCCTGGTTTGGATGTATTCATTGATCTTTGGCTTAAACTTCATCAGCAAAGTTTAGAAATGTACTTTTTAACTGACAGCTTATGTAACAGTTTTAGTAATTCTAGGGCATGGGGCTTTTAGGAATGTCAAGTATTGCAAGACGTGGGAATAAATTTCCAGAACTGGCAGTGCTGCATAGAGCACATGTCACTGATTTGGATCCTTATTGCAGCTTGTAGTAGCTAGTGCTTGAAAAAGGCATTGCCAAACCTCACGTGACCACCTCAGCATCAGCCTTAGACCTCAGTTGTTGCTGAGGTTTGATGAAGAGTGGGATGATAATAAGCAGCTGAGGGTGGGGGACTAGAAAAATAATTAAATTGATGAAATTCCCAGTAGTAGGCTGTAGTAAAATGTACTACTTGGCAGGCTGGCTGGCTGGCTGGAGTATGATTTGGGTCTAACCATCTGTCACCAAATGATCATTTTAGGGATATTTGTTTGAATTTTGAAATTAATTGTGGATATTTGGATTCTCAGAGTGGCCATCTACCAGTCTTGGGTGGTCTTGGGTGTGTTTGTATTGAGGGGTGTGGTGGAAGGTGCAGATGTGGTAACAGGAATCTCTCCTCTGTCAGTAGGAGCAGTTAAAATACAAAAAGGGGCAATGTGGCTTTTAGTCTTTAACAAGACTAAATTAACGTAATAATAAATGTTAACTCCTAAATTAATGGAATAATAAAAAATTAAGGATATCATAAGATAGCAGAGAACCTGCTCTTCTATCAAATTTCTTCCTTCCCTGGATTCTTGGGTTTGCCAGAGCTGTGGTATAACTTGTTTTAAGAGGGCAAGTCATGAGAAGTTTGTCTGATTTGTTATCTGTGTACACGTACATATCTACACACACAAAAAAAAAAGTCAGTTTGGAGCATTTGGTTGGAATGATCATTGCAACAGCCATGAGCAATTGCCTTATCAGTGGCAAAAATGTGCTTGCATGGAAAATAAAGTTCTGGCACTTCTGACTACTATGGAGCAAGAACTAGAATCGGACAGACAAAACTCATCTGGGGCACCGAATGAGACAGTAGTGCTGGAGTGGAACAGGAATGTCTTCCTTACGGGAGACAGACACATGCAGCAGAAAACTAAAAAAATACTGTCTTGTATGGTTTTCCTTCTGCCCTGGCCTGTTAGGACTTGGGAATGAGTGGGTAGATGTTGTATGACTAAAATTTGCAGCTGAATTGTTGTTTTGGAACTTCTCTGCTTTAGACCACTGTTGAATAATCAAACTTTTATCTGTGGAGGCTTACAGAGCACAGCTGATAACTTCGTAGAGAAATGTCTTGCACTGATAATCCATTTTCCCCCCTGCATTTCTTCTGAAAGCTTTATAATCGCAGCATTCAAAATGATACTTTTTGGCTGAGCTAAGAATGCTTTTCTTAATCCTGGATTAACCAGCAAGCAAGTGGTTAGTGTGCTTCTCTGCTAGCAGCCACTACAATTTGTTGTGTTGGAGTTTTTAAAAATTTTGGTCAGGGATTTTTGCTCGTTTGGGATATGGGGTTTGTTTGAGGGGGTGGGAAATGTTGTGGTTTTTTCCTTTCTTTGTTGTATTTCAAGTCCTGAGTGGGAGTGATTGTTCTGATTGGGTCTGATGACCTTTCCTTTTCATCAGCTTTTGAGTCTTGGTGAGCGAATGAAGTGAAGGATGGACTTGGGTCTCAATCTCCAGCCTCATGGCCTCTGCTCAGCTGCTCACTCTCAGGAGCTGGGAAGGAGCTTTAACTGCAGAAAATAGCGAGGGGGTTTTCCCATTTGTCATCTGTGCTCCTACTCTTCTCTGCTCGAGCTGCTGCAACAAGGGCTCAGTAGTGAGGTTCTATTTACTTCTCCATTCAAGATGGCTTCAGGGACACTGTTCTGTTTCCTCAGTTCAGCACTGCACTGTTCTCTCGTGGACCACATACCTAAAATAGACTATGTTTGAAGGAATTTCTAAATTTAGGAAGTCTTATATTGGAACAGATACTGTTAGCAGCACCACCTCTTACTGATAGTGTATTCTGATAATTGCAGCTAAGGAATAATTCAGCATGAGTGGTCTTGGTACAGGAATCAAAGAGTGCCAGGGGCTCTAGCAGACATTAGGGTCGTTCATTTTTCCTCCCATCTTGCTTTAGAAGGTACACACAGTGTATTTAATTTCTGTTTAATTCAGTTTTAATAGAGTACCCTGAGTGAAACTGAGGTTCCATTAGCAGCAGAGATGGTGAGCTGAAGAGAAAAATTTGTGCTTTGTGCTGTTTGTACTGCTTGGAAAAAGTAAAACTCTTAGTCCAAAACCCTTTTAATAGATCATGTTTTTGTGATCTAGTAGTTTGTTTTTTGAGATAAAAGGAAAGATAAAATAATCAAACTGATCTCTGTACTATGAAGAAGTGACTTTCTCTGTGGTCAAATGAAATGCTTATGAGTATGTTACTGCTAGTTTTTCATCATGGGTCCACTTCTGAGCCGGCTTTTAATCTTTCATTTTCCAGCTAGTGTGGGTTAATAGAAATGGTCTGAGAGATGAGGTAAGTGTAAATATTTTGTAGTCTTCTCCTTAAAATAATTCAAAATAGGCAAGTTTTTTGCTGCACAGTTGATCTTTGTTTGGCCTGTAACAGAGCCGCTATAGGTGAGCTGTTAGATGAGATGGCTTGTTCCATCTCACTGTCTAAAATGGACTGTGTGTTATTTCTCTGCCCTCAGGAGTTGTGGAAGGTGATTTAGCTGCTGTGGAAGCCTACAAGTCGTCCGGAGGGGACATTGCCCGGCAGCTGACGGCGGACGAGGTGCGGCTGCTGAACCGCCCGTCCGCCTTCGACGTGGGCTACACCCTCGTGCACCTGGCCATCCGCTTCCAGAGGCAGGACATGCTGGCCATCCTCCTCACTGAGGTGAGATCCCCTGGTCCTTGCAGAGAGGGAACAGCACTTCATGTAACTGCACCACCGCGTGCAGCCAGTGGCACGCAGCTTTGGTTTGTGGTGGTGTTAGAGCGTACGTGAATCGCTGCTTTGTGCCTTGGGTTTCTCCTCAAGAAGTGAGTTTGCTTTAAGAGACTCTGTTGTGATGGTCCCGAGGATGTTCCCTTTTCTCATTAACGAGCAGTCTTGGCACACTTTGTGACCTTACTGGCGGTGGAAGTGAGCTATTGTGAGGCTTCCTGTGCTCTGGGTGGGGGAGAGGAAATGCTCTCAAAGCAAAGCACTGACATCAATGACAGCGTAGTTTGTTCTGAGTTTGTTAATGAGTAAGTCTACCTGGTCTGGCCTTCCTGGCTTTTGTGGGAGCTTCTCTTCCAGAGAAAAGCAAATTTCTTGCTTTGCCAAATTGCTGCATTTTTTTCTGTTCCTTGCCTGTTTTATAGACTGGTTCCTCTGTTTTGCTCTTCCATGTTCCATTTCCTTGTGTCGCCTCACTTCTGGTGACCTCTGCTGTTCTCCATCTTTGCCCTGCAAATAATTGTTGTCTTTTTTTATCTGTTTTCTTCAACTCAGACTTTTGGTTCCTCACCTGATCAGGGCCAGATTTTTGTTCTGCCTCCTTCCCTGATGCTTAGTACAATTCTGAAAGCTGCTATTTGCCTGCAAAGCACATAAAGATGATGGAATGCTCAGTGTTGAATAATTAAAAAGAGCAGATGAAGCAAGACAAATGTAGCTAAAGCCTTGAGTATATATTTATATACGACTAAGTAGCTTTGTGCTGCTTACATAACTCTGTGTGGATGGAGTTACATGTTTAAAAACAAGTTAATTTACTGAAATACTGTCTTTGAGACTTTTGTGTTTGGTTTTGTTTCAGTGCCTGGGAATACTGACTCATCTTGCCATTTTTGAAAATGCTTAGTGTAGTGCTTGAGCCCCAGTGATACTTTCCTTTTCTAGGATATGAATGAGTGAAAATGTGGGTCTTAAAGGCGTTCTTTTTGTATGCATCTGGTGTCATCCCTGTGCCATTTCATCATTGAATGAGTTTCAGCTGCCAGTGATGACTAGAACTGGAGAAATTTAGCTATCTGAGCTTAATAGCTTTTGGGAAGATTGTTTGTAGGAAACTGTCTTGTGCTGCGGTAATGGAGTTTTATAAAATCTAGACTGAGCTCATGCATGAGGTCTGAGATTGCTGTTATTGTGAGCTCTTACCTATTTTTTTCTCTTTTTCAGCTGGGAGTGGTCACCTGTTAATTTACTTCTTTGATTTAAAGATGTTTTTTAACCAGATTTGTGTTATCAGTTCCATGACAAATGAAACATTTCATTAGGAGTCACTAAACTTTTGATCTTTCAGGGTGCCAGTGTTTATAGTTCTCTTGCATCCCTTGCTAACCAAATACTCTCTGCTGGTGGTCATCCCTCCCAAACCTTTATGTTTAATGGGATAATCCTGAGTGCAGTAACTGTGTTGTGTTACAGGTATCCCAACATGCAGCCAAGTGCATTCCTGCCATGGTGTGTCCAGAGGTCACGGAACAAATCCGCCGTGAAATTGCTGCATCTCTTCATCAGCGAAAGGGAGACTTCGCTTGCTATTTTCTGACTGACCTTGTGACGTTTACGTTACCTGCAGGTAGCTACAAAACCCTTCTTCCTGCTGGAAGATGGTATTGCTTGGTCACTAGTTGAAACTCGTGTATTTTGACTTTCCGGTGGTGATGTGCATGTAGGTTTTATTTATTAAGAGCTTTATTAATTTATTTATTGAGAGGTTTATTTATTAAGACCTGTTTTTTTAGGTTGGATTTAGTAGTTGAATTTGGTTACTCAGTATTTGCACACTTCCATCCATATTTTGTTCCTGTGAGCTGAGCATCTGTTGTCCTACTTAGACATGAAGAAATGGAAGAAAAGTGGTGTGTTCTAAGGGAAGGCTGTATTTAAAGTGAAGATTGGAGCCCAGACATTTCTGGTCCATGATATGACTTTTCGCATGGCTATTTTAGCCTTCAGTCCTTTCTATTGAGGCCCAGAGCTGTTCTTTGTACCTGGTTGTTGCAATAGCACTTTTTGAATACTTTTGAGGTACTCTGAGATCAAGAGAATGTTTATCTATTAGCAAGGAGCTATTAGAAGACTTTTAATCTTCAGTAGCTGTTTCCTTTAATAGAAATGCTACCAGCAGTAAGAAAAAGTGCAGCTGGAAACTGTGCCAGTCACCAGATCTGTTTGTCTTTTTTATAAAGCATTATAAGAATTCTATCTGGAACCCTTTTGCTTGAGTGTTACCTCATCTCCTCCTCCTCAAAAAGTCTGGATAATATTTACCACTTGTGTACCTGAGGTGCTGTATTCAGTTGTACTCTGTGGGTCGTGTATGAGAGGCAGGCGGGGTGGATGTATGGGGTGTCTGGAGACTAAAACTTCATTGCTTTTTAGGGGAGAGAAGGGAAAGGGGCAGCAGAAGGATTTTCTAAAACACATGAGAAATGTTCTCTCCAGAGCTGAAGGATTCGTTCAGTATTTTCAAGAGACACATCTTAAAGCACTTTGCAGCCTTTTGACACGTGTAAGAGCCATTAAGTAATTAGAAAATAAGACTGTTCAAAAGCTTTTGTACATCAAGACTTTCCACTTTCCTCACACTTTGCCAACTGCACATCTTTTGCAGTTTGGCTCCAGAGAGCATTTCAAAGGATAGAAGTATAAATCACACAATTCTGTTCAGATATTACCTAAACAATGTAGTTTAGGAACCAGTTTCCACTCGACCTTTCAAATAAACAGATTGGATCCTCCTGAAAAGCCAATGCAAGGATGTTAGAGTGCAAAGCTTTTAAATTGATTGCTGGCCACTGCAAGCAGTTTTAGCTTAAAAAGCCCCAATCAATCACACACACAAAAAATAGACCACCCCACATCACCCTGCCCGCACCAAACATTAGTGTGCATCAGTAGCATCTCATGTGCCTAAATGTGGACTTAAAAGCCCTGGGGTATTGTACATCTGAGCAGGACCGGCAGCTACCACACTGCAATTAAGAGAGGTCTTTGTGTCCTTGAAATACCACTTAGGCCCCAGTCCTTATCCCCCAGAGTGCCTGAAGGGGATGCTGGATGTTCCTGTTCCTATTTTATTTACTGCCTTAACTTTCGCACGTTTAAGTTTCGTGATTGTGCTGAAACCAGCAAAGTTTCTCTGGTTGCTGCTTTGCCTGGCAACCCTTTACTGCTTATCCTGTGTTGGAATGCAGGCCAGGAGCAAATATTTACTGTGTGGCACATGCTGAGTTTTAGAATGTGTGAGAGTGTTTGTTGTGTTAAATGATACAGCAGTCACAAAAGAGGTTTTTTTTGTCCATTATACAGTTTTCTCCATTTTTTTCCCCCTTCTTTTTTATGAGGTGGTTGCAAATTCTGTCTCAAAGCTCTTGGAGCAGTTGTCAGTAGGGGCATTTTCCACGGCATAGCTCAATAGTTTTCCCATTTCTTGTTTTCTAACTTGTCTGCAAACCTTTGGGGTTCTCAAAGCTGTTTTATTGAGGCTGAATGAGATGATTAAGGAAGTGGATATTCTGGAGAAGAACACATCCCTTGACGAGCTGTACCCATCCATTGGGATAGACTGGAGAGGAGAAGCCATTCAGATAGGTGGAAAACCACTGCTTGGGATTGAAGCTGTGCTAAATACAGGGCTGAAAGTAAAATCACTCCTCTTTTTTAAATTTCTCACCTCAAAGTGGTTCTCCACTTTCTCCTTCAGAGAAATCCAGTGTTGCCCTATGCACGCTGTGATGATCCTTTCTGCATCAAAGGTGTGACAGTGAGGCTGAAGAGGCAAACCTGCCTCAGCAGCTCTGCAGAGCCTTGGGTCACACATGACAGCGGCTTTGCAGAGGAGGTCTTAGGGCTGATAGGGCAAAAGCTGTTCTGTGAGTTCTCCTGAGCAGCAGCTGGTGATGTCTCTTTTACAGTAGCATTAGATGACTCTTGTATTTGCTTTCTGTTTTTCCAGATATTGAAGATTTACCGCCCACAGTCCAGGAAAAATTATTTGATGAAGTACTTGACAGAGATGTTCAGAAAGGTAAATGCACCGAGAACAGCTGGGATCATCCTGGCTTTTCATTAGAGAATGTTTCTCTTGCTAAAAATAAACTACATGTGTCTGTATATATGTGGCTTTGTCCATGAACATGTTTTAAATAGCGATTGGATGCTTTCATGTTAATCTTCACCCTGGAATTCATGAAGTCACAGAACGGTTTGGGCTGGAAGGGTCCTTAAAGACCTTCCCCTGGACCAGGTTGCCCCAAACCAGCAACTTGCAGGGATGAGGCAGCCACAGCTTCTCTGGGCAGCCTGTGCCAGGGCTCACCGCTCTCACAGGGAGCAATTCCTTCCCAGTAGCCCATCTAACCCTGCCCTCTGGCAGTGGGATGCCATCCCCCCTTGTCCTGTCACTGCATGCCCATGTAAAATTATTTTAATTTTAACATTTCCAGTCTATTTATGTGGCAGAGGGAGAATGCAGTCTGTAGAAATCATGTTTGTAGTGCGTCTTTGTAGAGCTTTAAAAATCTTTAAAAGTCAGTTTTGAGTCACAAGCTTCTTTAAGGAAAACTGAAAAAATCTTTTCATTTCAGTAACAATCCTCAAACAAAATGATGTGGTGCTGTGGTTTGGTTTGCTTTTGGTTTGTTTTATTGACAGTAGAAGAAATTTCTTCAGCCAGTGTAGTTCACCTGTTCATTGCTGTATGAAGGAAAGCAGAGTTTTATTCATGCAAAGGGGCAATTTATTGAGACTATGCCATTATTGTGCCGTCTGAGTTCTCTGAGATAAATAAGCGCAGTGTTTAAGAGCCGCCTGTTGCGTTGCAGAGCTGGAAGAGGAGTCTCCCATCATTAACTGGTCCCTGGAGCTGGGGACGCGCCTGGACAGCAGGCTGTACGCACTGTGGAACCGCACTGCCGGCGACTGCCTGCTCGACTCCGTGCTCCAGGCCACCTGGGGCATCTACGACAAGGACTCCGTGCTGCGCAAGGCTCTGCACGACAGTTTACACGACTGCTCCCACTGGTGAGTTAGGGCAGCTTTTTCCATGTGCTGTAGCAGCAAAACCCCACAGCCAGCCCTCCCCAGTTCCCTGGGATTGTGCTCCTCAAAGCTGTCGAGTCACTGTGGTCCCAGCTGTGATCTACCCTTCGTGTTTTAAATACGAGCACTGGAAACTTGGACGCTGTGAACTCGGGGATGGTGTGTGATGCTCAGCAAATGGCATTTCAAACACTAAAATGCTTCATACTTGTCAAGCATGCACTAACCACAGTTATTGCAGCTGGAATTTGTGTCCTTGCAATGTAAATCATGCACATGCCATGCCTTGCTGCTTGGTGGGAGCTGGGCAGAAGGTTGTTTGTAGAAGATAGCCTTTTATTCCTTATAAACTTTTCACTATTTTCATTCCATCTGCTTAGGTATGACTTTACTCAGGACTGCTCTTTTTATCCCTGTTCTGCCTGCTAAAATAATGGCAGTAAAGCACAGAGTGTTGACATTTAACTAGTTCTGTCATTTGGCCATAAAATTGATTTATCATTCTGTAAAACAACTTTTGTTGCTTTGCACTGACAGCCTTCTTTAGTTGGATACTGTGGTTTCCTTCTGCAAGAGGGAAAATCTTAGTTGGACTCCCAGTGGTGTCCAGCAGCTCTCCAGGGTGTCCTGGACTAAGGGATGAGCTGATAAAGACTGATAATCCAAGACACAGGCGATCATGTCTTTGATGTTCTTGTAGTCAAGGACAGGAGAAACACTGTCAGCACATACTGCAGAAAGAGCCTGTCCCCGTCCTTGGTGCCGTACAGAGGTCAACAACAAAGATTAATTTAGGGGTACCTCTAAGTAAATTTTGTACTATTGGGAGAGAACTCCCCAAATTAGCACCCAGAGCTGGATTCCAGAATGTGGTGCTTCAGTAGCAATTCTCCCAGGAACCAGTGTCTGAAAGGATCTGTCACTGCTTTGGAGTTGTTCAGCGTGGAGCGTACATCTTGTCCATGCAGGAATTTCCTTGGCATCACAGGCAACTCCCATGAGGCCAGAACAGAACAGGTTTTGTTCTTTATGGTAACAAAACCAAGCATGGTGTCCAAAAACATGCTGCAAACTCCTGAGCTTTGGACCAAATCTCAAAACATTGGTGTTAACTGTGGTTCACTCACGGATGTATCTTAATATAACACTTGTTTAGATGCTGTTAAATCTTGTTAAGCTTTTTAGTTTATGTCTAGACAGAATTTTCATTTTCCTTTACTTTACTGCATAATCTTTATCCTTCTTAGAAGCATAATTTTTAACTGATTGGTGTATTCCTTCATGGGAACAAGTCTTCAGACTTTAAAGAACAAGTCTGTAAGGAACAAGTTATATTCCTTATTAGGAACAAGTCTTTAGAATAAGTCTTCTAGCTAGGTTTTGTTGTAAATTGATCATTCTGTACATGCTGTACTTGCTGTATAGATTCCATTTGAGAAGATACATTTAATTTTGTGGGCTAGGACATGTGGCTGATAGGAAGTGATGTCGTCACTGGAACAGGCTCTTAAATGCAATCCCTGCTTAAACTTTTATCTAGTGGAATTATTCTTCAAAGCCTCCACAAAGACACTTAAAAATGGGTATTTTTATAGTCAGACAGAAAACAGTCATGTAACTCATTTGACCTCGTTTTGTTATGTTTGTTTAGATGACGAACAAAGAAAAATCTATTTACCAGAGACAGTCTTGTGTCTGGTACTTGGAAAAAGCTCCATAGTGAAGGTCCCAGGGGCTCTGGCCTGTGGAGTCTTTTCTACTCACCTTTCAATAACTATACTTTTTTAGTTTACACAAAAGTGTGTTCTGATGTGTCCCTTTTTGTATTGCACCATTAGCTTTTGCTGGAGAATGGGCACATGCCCTAAGTTGACTTTCAGAATTTTATTCTTTAATGGATGCTTTCGGTTCTCTTGTGTTAACCTGAAAAGTTTGCTTTAAATGAGATGAAAATCTTGTCTATGGCTGACTAACTCAGGGAAGAAACTTCTTTAGGCGAACACTTTCACAGTCAGTCAAGCTTTTGGGGAGTAGTTTGGTGTTTCCCTTTTTCCTTTTTTTTTTTTTTTTCCTTTTTTTCTTCCCATGTATTTTCTGGGGTTTCTCTCTGTCTCTGTGGTGATTTTTGTTGTTGTTGTTTGTTCTGGTTTTTTTTTTCTTTCATCTGGAAACTGATTAAATTTCTTTCAAGAGACCTGGGAATTAATTCATTTAGCACAAGGTGCTGAGTTAAGAGATTTATGGGAGAAAACAGGCAAAATATTTATCCTCTTCAAAGGTGGAAGTGTTGGTGTGTTTCGATTAAAAACTGGAATGTAGATCCAGAAGATTCCCTGTAGCTGTATTACTGTGAATTAGCAGAGACCTATCTAAATATCTTAGGAATTTTAAGCCTTGCAAAGGTTTTAGCTGGACTCAGGAAAGCCAGCCTGGCGGGTGGCTGCTGTCCTACACACCAAGATTTTAGGGTGATTCCAGCTTTACTGGAAAGCATAGGAAAAGATCTTATCCACACACACTCACTGTCTGCTAATATTCTCAAGTTTTAATTAAATGAGTTCGTTCCAGTGACTTTTTTAATAAGCTGAAACTTCAGAATGGTTTCTTTGTCTTCACAGTGAAGGCCATTGTTAACTGTTGGCTTAGCACTGTTCCCTAAATAATGAAGGTTCCTAATATGAAGTTGTGGCTTTTCCATGGTGTGGTGATTGGACAGAGTTTGAAGTTTTAGAAAGCAAACATCTTCTTTTAACGTGTCATTTTTCTTGGTAAATGGTTAAATAAAATGTCATGACTAAACTGAATCCCACTTTGCATATTTGATTCTTATCCACACTGCTTTACAACTCTGTGTAATGTGGAATTACCACCCCTTTGCTCCAAAATCTGGTATAAAAGATTCTGCCTCTTAACCATGGGCTGTTGGAAATTGATATGCAAGTGCTTTGAAGTTAATTAACTCATGATGTGGTTAAAAATAGAAAATACCAGTATTTTTTTGTGTGAGAAGAATGAGCAACTCCTCTTGTATGAAATGGAATGTCTTACTTATGTTCCCTGTATATCAACACTTAAGTAAGCCTAAATAAGACTTTAAAAAATCCCCTATTGCAAGAAGTATCAAACTAGGCAGGAGCCTGGTAGGAACTTGGATCATGTTTGCTGTAGGCATTGGTTTCTTTTTTTTAAAGTGGTTCTTAAATGAGGATTGAAAAATGGAGTCTCCTGAAGATAGAAAACAAAACAAAATCCAGTTTTCCTGATACTTGCTCTCTTTCTTCCCCCTTCTTGGGATAAAGGATTGCTGTCAGGATTATGGTGGTTGAATAAATATTTTTGCCTTTACCACTCTTTCTCTGTCTCTCTTAACATTTTAGGTTCTACACACGCTGGAAAGAGTGGGAATCGTGGTATTCGCAAAGCTTCGGTTTACATTTCTCCTTGCGAGAGGAACAGTGGCAGGAAGATTGGGCATTCATTCTCTCTCTTGCAAGCCAGGTAAGAAAGCTCCTTTGTCAGAGGGCTTTTGGAAAAGATACTTTAATTTCTGAAAGAAATTTCAGAACTGGAAGAGTTTTTCGGGAATAGGAGTATTCCTGTATGAAGGACAAACATCCCTCTTAAGCCAATGATCTTAAAATATCACGGGGTAAACTCTTCTGTCAGTGTGGAAAAGTTCATTTGAAATTATAATTTTTGAGCTTGCTGTTAAGCAGTGCAACACAAAAAAAGAATTGTGGTATTAGAGTGAAGTCTGTAGAACAAACTAATAGACAATCATCTGTTTAATACCCTGCTTCCAGCTCCTGCAGCACTTGCACCTCCCAAAGCACACCTCCAAATCTGTCAGTTTATGCTGCTCAAACTCCAGCAAGCTGAGATTTTATAGCTCCCCTCCAAAATGAGATTTACATTCCTATAAGCTTCCATCTGTAGGAATATTTTTAGCTCCTCTTCTAGAGTATAAACATGATTTTGGTGCTATTTTGTTGAGATTTGTTTTGGATGTGCCCTTTTCCTCTCATCAAAAGGTATTTGCCTTAAAGCGCCCTCAGATGAGTGAATTATTTTTAGCCCTAACATTATGTAGAGTTTCACTTCTAAGTGGGGAATGAAGTGCATTGCATTGAATCTGGGCAATAGGACAGAGAATTATTACTGACAGCTGACAAGCTGAAATGTTTTTCCTTATTTCAAATAATTTTCCACTCTTTTGTTTTTCCTGTAAAAGCTTTATCACTCTTAAAAGCATTTTCTCTCTCAATTTGGAGACTTGTTTTTTAAATTTCAGCATAGAGGATGGTAAGTTCTGTTTCAAGTGATGTCTTTCTTTGTGTTTGGTTCAGCCTGGAGCGAGTTTGGAGCAGACACACATTTTTGTACTTGCACATATTCTTAGAAGACCAATTATAGTTTATGGAGTAAAATATTACAAGAGTTTTCGGGGAGAAACATTAGGATATACCCGCTTCCAAGGTAAGCCTTTCATTTTTTAAACTCAGTTTTAAACAAGGTTGGGCTGTAAATCAATAATGACATGAAGTGACTGTCTGGAAAAGGATGGAATTCTGTTGTAGGTAAATTTTCATTTGCTATTAAAAAGGAAAATACAATCCTCTCCAAACCTGCAGTTTTTCATTTTATAGTGGGCATGGTGCCTGTAAAAGTGAATTCCATGTTGTACTTTAAAGGAAGTTTTAAAAATTTATCTGTGTTTCAGTAATTCATACTTTACAGCAAGTGTGGGGTGAATACTGACCTGTTTCTCATTAGTACTATAATTTTGTCTAGCGTGATCAGGTTCTTTCTGACTTTTTCTCCTCCTTGTCTCCAAGACAGCCTGACTGTTCTTAAGATAAATATGAAGATGACTCAGTCCAGTTTTGCTCCGACTTAACATCTGTAGATTTCTAAAGATGCCCTTTGTGTTTTGCAAGCCAAATCTGTGTTTGGGCAACTTCCCCTCTGTTAGATGCTAATACTTTATTATTCAAATAATAAAACATGAGAGGGGATTGGGAGCATCTGCACATACTGAGCTGTAAACAAAACCCATGGGGAAGGAGCTGTGTGTGTTCCTGGGGCTTGGGACATTTGTTTGGCCCACAGTTCATATTCTTGGCCTCAAGTACGTCTGCTAGACGATGACCCATTCTTTATTTATAGCTTAGCAGAGGACTTCCCAAAACATCTTTGTGATTTGAAAGAAAAATACATGGTGACTTTGGAAGGAGGCAAACCCATGATGTATTAGGAAACCCCAAACTGTGGAGTTAATTTATAACTATTTAGAGTCTTGGCTTCTAAGTTTGGGGCAGTAACAAAACTTTATGCAGGGAAATAAATTTCATTTTTGAAGAGTCTAAAAGTTTGGTAATCCTTGTAGTTACATGTTAACTTTTCTTTTGATGATGAAAGGCTGGGAAGGAACAGTTACTTGTGTCACTTAAATCTGACAGGCCAGGTTTGTATTGCTTTTAACTCCAAGGCTTGGTGGCTTGCAAATGGTTTTATTTCCTAGACTGGGCATCGAGGCAGAAAAGTGTTACACGGCCTAAATGTGCTGAAATTGTTTTCTTGCTCTGTGAACCAGAAGGAAACCGGGTGCCTGGAACACCCTTTTACTGCACACGGGTTTCCAGGAATTTAGGCAGCCAAATAGTTATGACTTGAGATTTACTTGCCACAAGCCACATGCAGCCATACATGGAAACACACAGCACTGGGAACAGGTGAACTTGGAGTCCTGTGTCACAGTACCTGGAATTGCTCCTCTCCCTGCCCAGCCACATTTTTGTGGTTAATGTGTTCTAATCAAATGCTGCTGGCACAGCTGAAACCCAATAGCCGTGGACTGGGAGTGGGGTGGGCTGCCAGGAGGGCAGCCTGCTCTGGGCCTGTGTGGGGCTGTGCTCAGCATGTGGAGCTCTGGAGAGTGCTGGGGTGACCCTGCCTCTGTTTACTGTCACATCCACCAGAAAATTCCCTGGAAGTGTCCAAGGCCAGGTTGGACAGGGCTTGGAACAACTTGGGATAGTGGAAGGTGTCCCTGCCCATGGCAGGGGGTGGAACTGGTTGGGCTTTAAGGTCCCTTTCAACCCAAAATCACTCTGTAATTGTGGGTTATAATAGAAATGGGGAATTGAATTTTTTTAATGCTTGTTCAACATCATGGCTCAATTTGTAGGACCCTCTTATCCACCCCTAAAATATTCTCCCTGATAGGAATTTTTCCTCCAGGGATTCCTTGCTCCAGCTTGGCATCCTTGCTATAGCTGCTGTGAATCCCATAATTGCCAGCCTCCTTGTTTCCCAGATTCCAGCTGATCGTTAATGCTTCTTTAAATACTAAAGCTTCAGTGGTGGAAGAGCTGTTTGCTCAGGCCCTAACTATGACCCTGGTCAGACCCTCCTGGTCTGGCCACATGTATGTAGTGGCACAAATATACAGCTTTTAAAATTGAACAGGAAAAAAGATGACTGACTGAAGTGATCATCAGGTCAGGCTGGAGAAACTAAATCCTGTGTGGGTGGCTTCAGGATAGGTGTTAGCCCATAGTCTTTATTTTCTGTGGCTTGTGCTCATGTCAACTGTTGTTACACGACCTTCTCACTTTATATCAGAGTGACTTTTATAACTCCTAAGAGCACTAGATATTCTCTCTGGCAATGCTTGAAATTCTTTTCTTGTGGAGCTCATCACAGTGTTGAGGAGGAATGGAAAGTGTAGCACAGCCTTCTGTCTTGGGGAAATGATTAGTGTGGAATTTTCACCAAGATAAAACAGTGGTGAAAAAAGATTTCCAAAAACTTGCTGAATTTCAGTGCAGAGATGGAGCCAAACAGATGAGTTTCAGTCCTGAAAGGTCACATAGCTGTGCTCTTGTGTGCACGAAGAACTAATTCCCCAGAACTGAGGGACTGTCTTCCTTACATTTGACTGGATGCTATCTTCAGTGTAAATTTGAATTTTGACTGGATGTTTGGTTCGTTCCCTAAATGCAAAGGCTTGAAACTTTCTGGTGAACGCTTATCCCGTGTTCTTCACCTTTTGTGTTTAATTTTGCGTTAGAGTGAGACTTGATAATGGGGACAGGAGGAAGGGAGGGCTAAGAAGGTGTTAAAAGGATCTGTCCTGAAATCGAGGTGTTGTAAAAACTTGTGTGAATCTTCATTTTAAACAAATGGCAAGACTTTTAGGTAGCTTTTGATCGCTGATTCAAAAACAAGGGAGGAAAAGGGACAATTATTTACTGGCAGCTCCCACTAATTTTTACTGCAGCACAAAAAGATGAACTCAAAACTTAAGTAGAAGCTCCAAAGCCACCCCCTGCCTCAGATTCCCATTTTAGCGTTGCCCTTCCCTCTCCATGGCTGTTGGAGGAGCGCCGTGTTTGCAGCAGCAGCTGTACTAGGAGGGGTTGCTATGCTACATGTGCACTTGAGTTTATGTGGGGCTATTTTTAACCTGTCACAAGGTGAGCTGTGCTTTTGCTTAAGTTGTCTTGCAGCAGTACACACTAAGAATTATTTATGTTCCTGGAAGAAAGGAGTTCCAGTTTTATTTTGAGACCTAGAGCGAATTGCTGTCTTGATTGCTAAAAATGGTGGGGAGAAAAAGTGCAGTTTCTCTCAGAATCTGTGACATCAGGTGTTGGTTGTAGCTGAGCAAAGTAGTATCAGCTTTTTGGTGCTTTTTTCTTTTTTTTTTAAATTGATATGAATAATTGATGTGTGTTAATTTAATCTGTGAGTACTGTATGTGAGCAGTCCCGTTCTCTGGGATGGGTTACATCAGTGCTGAGTAACATTTTGTGCAGTGAGTTCTTTTAATAATAAGTTTTGTGAGCAGATGGTGGAATTTTTGCTCTGGTAAAAATAGACATCTGACTGTAGCCTTTATTTCTGTGATGCAGAATCCGATTTTTTTTTCTTCTTTTTTTTTTTTTATTTTAAGAAGAGTTACCAAACATAAAAGGCTGCTTTTCTAACCTTGTGTTTTTGTTCATCACTGCACTACAGACCATAAATTTTAGGGCTGCGGTAATGTATTGGTTGTGATTTTAATCTTTTGTGCCTAAATTTGTACAGTTGCGAAGATACTTGAGTTGTGTTAATTAATTAATAACAATTAGCTCTACTGAAGTGTGGTCTGTGTCAGTGTAGACCAAACCAAGTACGTTTTAAATGTGATTTGCTTCTGTTCCTGTTCAGCCAAAACCACAGGGTTTGTATCAAAATCCTTCCTTGGTGAGCACCAGTTCTGAGCCTCACCCTGTGCTTTTAACTCCCCACAGGTGTGTATTTGCCTTTGTTATGGGAACAGAGTTTCTGTTGGAAAAGTCCCATAGCTCTGGGCTACACGAGGGGCCATTTCTCCGCCCTGGTTGCCATGGAGAACGATGGCTATGGCAATCGAGGCGCTGGTGCTAATTTGAACACTGACGATGATGTTACTGTTACTTTTCTACCCTTGGTGGACAGCGAGAGGAAATTATTGCACATTCACTTCCTTTCTGCTCAAGAGGTAAGAAAGAAACACCCGGTGTGTGGTGGTGGCTTTGTCACAGCCGCTTGCTGAAGCTCGGCAATCTCTGTAGCCCCGTGGGTTTTTGGTGTTCAGAGAACTACAGGGAGTGTGCTGTTCTGGTTAATTAATACTGCTCCCTTCCCCATCATTCCAGGTGATTCTGGAAGGTATTTTCCCACAAGTATGATGCTTATTTACAGCTCTGTAAATGGAATGTAACTTCATTGTCCATATAAATCACAGAAACAGAAACATAGAATAGAATCACAGAATATCCTGAGCTGGAAGGGACCCACAAGGATCATCCTGGCCCTGCACAGGACACCCCAACAATCCCGCTCTGTGCCTGAGAATATTGAATATCAGCATGCCTAGAAAAGGACACAAAAATAAGGGTTCTGTCACTAAGGCAAGACTGAAATCTGCCTTTTGGGTTTTTTTTTTTTCCTAATAGATGCAGCACAAATATTGGCCCACAGTTGCAGCATGTTCCACCTTCTATTCTAATGAAACTCAACTGATTTTTTTCTTAAATAACTATGATAAAGACATGGAACTATTGCAGTAAAGGGTGTGCAGGGATGAAGGGAGAGCTGGAAGTAATGCAGAAAGTGGGCATTCTGTAAATAAAAGGAGAAAAATACAGGCTTCAAGTCTAGAGAGGGGTGTTTCTTCAGCAAGCCACGATACTTGCTGTGTTTTACAAGAGAAAATATTTCATCTAAGAGACTCTTAGACTCCTGAAAATGTCTTTGTAAAGCCAGAAGAATCTTTTAGGGCCTGCCCTTATTATATATGGTGCCTACCATAGATAAATAGTTGCTTTAAAATAAGTGAAATACAGAAAGGCTGTATTGGAAACATTTATGTGAAAAATTGGGAAGAAGAGCTGGAGAACACTTCGAGAGCCCTCAAACTTTGGTTGAGCTTGGCTTTCAGAGTCTCTGGGTGCAGCGATGCGCTCGGAGCGGGAATCGCACCGGGCGTTTGGGAAGCCTCATTGCCGGTGTTCTCTGTCCCCCAAAGATAGGCAACGAGGAGCAGCAGGAGAAGCTGCTGCGGGAGTGGCTGGACTGCTGCGTGACGGAGGGAGGGGTTCTCGTGGCCATGCAGAAGAGCTCCCGCCGGCGCAACCACCCGCTGGTCACCCAGATGGTGGAGAAGTGGCTCGACCGCTACCGCCAGATCCGGCCCTGCACGTCCCTGTCCGACGGCGAGGAGGACGAGGATGACGACGATGAGTGAGGGGGAATAAAGCGCAAATGAGCAGCGCGGAGTGTGTGACCCCGAGTGAGCGTTGTGCTGTAGCAGTTGGGTGTGGAACGACCCAGGTGTAGGGGGTACATGCTGGGAAGGATTCTCCGACAGCACGGGGAGAGGATGGACGCTCATCCTGCTGCCTGGAGAGAGCCAAGTGGGCTGGACTACAGTTTGTATAAAAACACGAAAAAGAAACAAAAAACAGCTAATTTTATTATCAAGATGGAAAAAAAACAAAACCAAACCAACCCCATTTTTCTTTCTGACTGTAAATCTGTCTATAAATGTACCGCATGTGGTTGTGTAAGAGGTTGTGTAATAGGAAACGTATACCAGCATCTTAATTATTGCAGAGAAATTTTTCAACTAAGGGCACTTCTGAAAGCACATGTGAGCTGGATGGATATCTCCTCCCTCTGAGATTCTTTTACAGTAGAACCTGGTCTTCTCCATCACCTTTTAGATACTCTGACACATTTCCCTGAAAGGCCCTTTCCTGTGAAATCTCACCAGTGCCCAGGTCAGATTGTGAGAGGTTTTTTTTGTTTGCACAAGATATCCACAGCAAGTCATAAGCAGAAATACATTCATTATTTTACTAATATTTTAGTTATTGCTGTGCCCACATAATAAAGCCTAAACTCTATGGAACAAACTGGAAAAGAAGCTAAATTTTTCATTGAGTGAAATGATTTGTTTCCTGAAAAAACTTTTTTGGGGTTTTTTTTTGCCTTTTTTTTTCTTCTAATAGTTAATAGCTTCCTTTCAGTATACATAAGGATATTTATTCAGAGAAGTGACCTAAAAGATAGGGATTTTATTCCTGTGAACATACACTAAACAAAATTGTGTGAAATCTGAGAACTTGAACACAGTTGAGAATTTAATCTTGTCAAAACTCCGTCTTGCTGTGTTACAAATGATACCATTTTATCATTTATTCTTTGATCACTCAAACTTTGCTGCAAATGAAAAAACACCTTTTTCAAGGGTTACTCCTTGGTCACTAAATCTAGTGAGAATCCACTTGGCAGTTCTAATTAAAAAGAATCTATGCTCAAGTTGCTTAAAAGCACTGTTATATATTTCTCAGTATGTAAACCTGGGAATTTCTTGCATGTTGATTGATGTGGCCATACTTAAACTTATGTAAGTTCCTAAGACTGTAAGTTCAGAGTATATTCTCCAGTAGAAATTTTATTATATTTGATAACTTTAGCCATGTAACCTGTAATGGATAAAGTTTATCTAAAAATCTCACTGAAACACTAAAGGTTAATGCCAGTTTTTACATATACAGTGCAATTCAGGTTGTCTTGAAAAGCACTTTTGATGGCGTGGTGGTTGAGTAAGAAATTTTGCAGTAGATGAAATTGTTTTAATTAGAATTTGGAAAGAAGCCCCATAGCACCTATTTTTATGTAGTTCAGAGCTATGGAAACCCTGAGGAACTTGCTGCTTTTTCTTCCAAATGCTGCTTAGATGGTGTTGAAACGTGCACAACTCCTACAGAAACTTGGTGACGACACCGAAAGTAAACAAATAATGAAGTACTGTATTAATTCTGCAATTTTCCTGTCCTAGATTCCACTGAGGTTTATTATGTCTTCACCTTTTTTGGCCATTAGAGCTCCTCTGATTGGTGCATGCCCAGATTTCCAGGTGAAGGATGAATGCTGCTCTGCCATGTGTGAGTGACCCAAATTCACCACCCAACCCCAGCTACTACAGAAGTTCTTCATGAGTGCACGGTCCTGGTCCAAGTTCCCTTTCTAAATTGGGATTTTTTTTTTTTTTTTTTTTCTTTACCTTCAACGTAAAACT
>VXBT01003375.1:337372-381251 GCA_013400235.1 Oriolus oriolus | reverse complement strand
TAAATTGGGATTTTTTTTTTTTTTTTTTGTCCTTACCTTACAGTGAAATCCTTTTATACTTTGTCTAGCTGAGGATGTAAAGCTTTTCTGTCAGGGGAGCTGAATGCAGGGTAAGCTGGGATGAGGATTTCCGTGCCCTGAGCTGGCCTGTACCGTGTGCTGGAGTGGTTTATGTGTTGTGCTGTGACCACAGGGGTCCTAATTCAGCCAGCTTGAGGAGCCCTCAGTCAGTGGCCAGACCTCTAACTCCAGATCCCAGCCTGCCCATGACCAGCTGCCTTGTGGACAGCAGGATAAGCCCCTGATTCCATGGGCTACTCTGAGGATGCTGTGGAGTTTTCACCTCCCACCCTCGTGCTTTTGGCAGCGCTGTTCCGTTCAGGGAAGCAAAGCTTCCTTGTCCCAGGGGGAGAATTACCATTGTGAAAGTCTACCTGGAGCCAAGCTGGCCCAGCACTCCTGCCCTCCTCTCCTGCTGTCCATGGGCAGCCTGCATTGTGCTCCTGTCCCCCAGCCCTTCCCAGAGCAGTGGAGTCCCCGTGGTCAGTTCAGCTGTTCTCAAACACATGCACCAATGAATTGCTCAAGTTCTGCTCCGACAGGACAGTCCTGGTACTTTGGATCACTTGGCTTCCTTGATTGATCATTATTGTTCTGTTCTGATGTGCTGTACAATGGGCTGTTCAGGTTCACGAACTTCACGGGCCCTTTGGGAACTGGTGAAGTGTCTTTTCCAGAATCAGAATAATCCAAACCTCCTGTACCTGTAGATTAAAGAGCTGCAACCCCCGGCTTCGTGCTCGCACCGCAGTCAGTGTATGTCAGTGGCTCCTCAATCACACACCTGAAAGTTTACAGACAGTGAGATTAATCTGCACACACTCCCTTGCAGCTTGTCAGCAAATTCTGCACTTTCAGCCATGAAAATATATATAAAAAATTGGGTTTCTCAATGTTATTTTCCTCATATATTGCTCGCAGAAGCACCTGCTTTCCTAGCACAGAACTTAGCTTTTCATTGCTACCTCCTTTAGAGCTGGTCAGGGTTTTTTCTGGTTTTATTTATGACTTCCTCAGTGAAAATCCCTGTATTTCTTTTGTTTTTAATATATTAAAATTTAGTAATTCTGGATTCTTCCAAAGTTCTGCTGCATGGCTTATGGCAAATACCCCCGAGTTGCATTTTCTCCATTATCCAGGTTGGTTTGTGTGTTTGGAGACCTTGTTTAATTGCTTCTTTTCCTTTTCCTTTTTCAGTAACTTCCCCTAATACCCTTTTTAAAAGGTTTTATGTAGTGTTTGTAACCTTGAAGCTGCTTGTTTTAAGCCACTGTGACATATCTGGAGTTCTCTGCGGAAAAGGAGATGATTATTCCAGGGCAGCCTCCCTGCCTGCCTTCCCTGAATGGGACAGCAGCAGCACGGCTCTGTCAGCCACAAACCTTCAGCAGCAACTGTTCATTTCCCATTTCTTTGCCCAATAATTTTCCATTTGAGAGCTGCAGCTCCTGGTGCTTTGGCATCTCCCAGTTGTGATATTCCTCCCTTTCCGCTTCCACAGCTCCGATCTTTGCATGTTTTGCCAGTGTTCTTACTGCAGGCCCTTGTAACCCTTGGGATGGCTTAGTCTCTGCTCCTGTTGAGCTTGTGGCACTTCTGTCCTTGGTTTTGGTTGAAAGGAAAGTTAGGTGTTGGATGAAAGCTCCAGCATTTTCTGAGCTCGGCTCTCCCTGTGCCAGTGCGGAGTCACTGCTGGCACAGGGGATTCTGTGGCGCAGGGAGGTACCAGATTATTGAGAAACAAAGTACCAGGGCTCATTTATTTCTAAAACAGCTCTAAACCTTAACATCAATTAGATGTTTTCCTCATGGTTTTAGTGGTCATTTCAGTGTATCCCAAACACCTCCCCTGTATCTGACCTGTTTTATCCCGGTTTCTCACAGAGGTCACGGATCATTCACTGCTGGGCTGTGCTGAGCACTGACAAGGAGCGTCACTCTGGAACAGGTGACCTCTTTTTTGGATGTTTGAAGCTGGTAACCAAGTTTTCAGTTTAATTTGAAGCAAACAAAATACAGAGTTTTGTAACTTAGACACTTTGGTTTCAGCTTTTTTTTAGTCCCCATCTAACTCCATGTGTGTGGCACTTGGACACAGTGGGAAAGAAGGGTGGAAACAAGAACAGGCCTTTTGCCCAGTGAGGCTCAAAGCCACCAGCACCTCTTGAGCACTTTTTTTGGCTTTATTTTCAAATGGTTTGATAATGCTTCAGCTCTTGAGAATGTACAGAAAATGTTGTGTGAGTTGTAGCTGCCTTTGTACCTTAGTGGAAACCCACAGTGACCTCTTCAGTACAGAATGGTCTGAGTTGGAAGGGACCTTCCCTTCCCACTGTACTGTAAATATTCACCAACTGTGACCAGAATTATGTTTCTGTACCTTATGGTTGCCTCTCAGTGTCTCCAAGCCCCAGATTGCAGCGAGAGCTCTTGCCTTTCAGAAATTATAGAAATTTTATCACTTTTTATTGAAAACTGCACTGAACGCTAAATGTCCACCTTTACAATAAACAAATACAGTAACGGTAACACACTAAAACAAAACATACTGATAGCCATTGGTTTCTTTTTTTTGTCTGTTTGGGACAGCTCAAGATTTCTTTTTTTTTTTTTGTCACAGAAACAGGAATGTACCCATACAAAGGCTCAAAACAGGCCATCTTCAAAAACAAAAAGGCGATGATTCACAAAAGACTATGAATATAACATGTAACTAGTTGATACAAATCTAATAGGATTTGTTAAAATCAGTCACATCTAATAACACATCTTGAAGCGTTCTTGTATAAAATATCACGTGAAGAAAAGAAGACTTTTATCAATGTCTAAAAAAGTGGATTTTGTTCATAGACAGTCTGACAAGTTACCATAAAAAGTGTTTCCTGAGACATAAGGAAATGCAACATTATTCTTGAACCCTTTCCAGCTCAAGACTTTTTCCACTTGATAAAATAGCTGCAGATTTAAAACTGAGAAAATATATTTGAGTACAAATAGTGTGTGAAACTTAATACTTTCTTCTTTTTTTTTTTCCTTTTTTTTTTCTTTTTTTTTCTTTTATTTTTTCTTGCATCATTGCAGGGCGTAGGTGGATGCACAGCTACTTTATTCAGTGTATTGGGCAGAGAAGAGACTGGCAGTTTGGTTTTCCGTAGCCTGGGAGGGCAGTGGTCAGTGCCAGGAGCCCTTCCTGCCCTCCCCATCCCACGGATCCCGGCTGGAATGGCTGGAACTTAGACCTGGCAGGAGCACTTCTGTTACACAGCCCTGGCCCTGTGAGACTGCAAAAAGGAGGAGGAGTAGTATTTGCTTTTTTTTTCTTCCACTTCTAAGCCAGGACTGCTGCCCCCTGTTAGGAGAGGTCACCAGATGCAAGAGAAAGGAAAGGGCTGAAGCCACACAATGGTTTCCTCTGACAGGTTAACTCTGTAAAGATGGCTTAATTCAGTGGCCTGGACACAGCGCAGGAGCCCTGTCCTTCCCAAGGAATTGAGGGGGGAAAAGAAATTCATTTTTATTCATGTGATTGATGCACAGATGAAGGAAACTCAACACACAATAACAGAAGTTGCTCATTAATGTATCACATCCTAGTTTTCAGCGCTGCAGGGAGCAGGTGACTTCTCCAGGGTTCCTCCCCAGTCGTGGCTGCTGTTGCTTTGTCGGGAACACTGGAACATCAATGATGCATCTGTCCAAAATCAACATTACAAATTTCGTATCAAATTCTTCTCTTTTAGTTCATGTATAACTTCTTTTCCAATGTCTCTTGGTCCTAAGTTTATTGAATGGTTTTTAAATTATCTGCTATTGCTCGTTGGGATGTTCCCTGTTGTCCCCGTGTTTTGTGGGCTGGTTGGGCGATGGGGCTTGGGAAGGATGTGCCACTGTGGGAAGGTTGTGAGTAACGGGGATGCCTCCGGGAATGATGCCCTCCATAGCTGCTGGGATTCCTCCCGGTGCCACACTCACCATCCCAGGGGGATACCTGGCAGAGGGGACAGAGAGAGGCAGGTTTGTCACAGCAGAGCTCATCACACACCCATCACCCCCACCACCACTGTGGAGAAAACACAGCAAAGAGATTCCACTTCCCTCCCGGAGCCAGGTTTGGTTTTCCTGTTGAGTCACAGGGGAGAGCTCAGAGTTACACATTAACTGCTGTGCCTTGGGTAAGTGTTCTCCTCTACATCCCCAGGACTGCAGCTTGTTCTGTGCCTTCTCACAGCCTCCTGAACCATGGGGAAGTTCTCCTTTGGAAAACTGGGCAAAGAACCATCTGGAATGCTCTCTGAAAGCCCAGATGCTGGTGTGATGACACCTTCATCCCTGTGTGTGAGTACCTTGAACACCTACAGCTGGTTTGTAAATCTTCCCTGTGTGGAAGGTGAGCTGCATCTTCCTCATGGAACAGCACAGCTCAAAGATGGGATCAGACCTAATCTATCTTTTCTAAGAGCAGAAGGAATTACACATTCCAAGAAACAACTGAGTTTGAGAAAGGAGAATAATAACAATTTCTTCAGCTGTGAAGTGGGGGCAATGAGGCCAAAACCCTGTGGAGCTCTGTGGCCACGTGGGGCCTGAGGGCTCCCACTTCCCCTGCGGCTCTGCTGCCTTAAGGCAAGGTGGATTGGGAAGCTGGGAAGGGAATTTTACCTGCCCGTGAAGGTGAGCTGAGCCAGCTTACAGGGGCTCCAGGGCTCCCGAGGAGCTTAGCCAGGATGAAGCTCCCTGCAGAGACAGGCTAAGCTGGGAAGCCAAGGCTTGTCCTCAGGTAATGGCACTGCCCACGTGTTGTGGAACAAGAGCAGGACTGGGAAAGGCTTTTTCCAGGTTTGGACGTTCTGCTGGGCAGAGGGAGTGTTCACTGCCTGTGGCCTGCATGGTGCAGGAGCTGCCTGGGGCCTTGGGGCTCTGCTGCTGGGTAACTCCTGCCTGGCATGACCTGATGTGCCCTGCAGGGTATTTTGTAGCTCAGAGTATTTTTGGCAGTGGTGATACCCTGAATGAGCCCATGCTCCAGCTCCTTGAGCCTAATGTCTCCTACCAGCGTGCTTGGAGCCATCTAAACAGAGCAGTAAGTAATCCTTAATCTCGGATTTAGGTGGAAATTGGGTCACCTGACTACAGCCCTATATTTGGAGCTTTTCCCCTGGCTCATTAACCCACGAGCTGGGCCTGGCTCCCAGCAGTTGGTCATGGACAGGAGCAGAGTTGCTGTCCAGTGACTCCCAGCCCACAGGGATGCAAGGCTCTGCAAAGGGAGGCTCTACCCACCCGTGGGTGGCTCAGGCAGCATCAGTGCCCCCCGTGCTGTGAGTGCTGGTTCCCAGGGAGGGGGTGACAGCCCGGGTGTCCCCCCTCGCTGTCCAGCTGGATCCCAGCCCCGCCGTGCCAGCGGCTCCCGTTGTCCCGGTGCTCCCGTTCTCCCGCTCACCTGTACGTGGCACCATTGAGCTCGGGATGAATCGCCTGCTGGTCTATTACTGACCACGGAGCCGTCGTGACAAAGAATTCCTTATTCACACAGTTCCTTAGGCTTTCTGGGATGCGCCCTGCAGTTGGCGAGAAAGATGAGTCTGTGTCAGGCAGGGCCCAGCTTCATCACCCTCTAAAGCTGCAATGTTTATAATTTCACTTTGTCTGTCACTGTAAAGGATGGGAGGGAAAAAAATTCCACGTTCCTTGTTTCAGGAGGATGTTTTGGCTGTCCCGAGGTGCAGGGTTGGAGACCAGTTTCCCACCCTCACTCCCAACACTTGGGAAGCTGTTCCCTTGAGCCCCCTGCTTGGGAGGCAGACATGAAGCTGTGCCTTCCACCTTCACAAGGAGGGCAACGTTTAGGACAAGAGAAGCAGCACCCTTTTGCTGGAGTATTGCGCCCACCACCTTGGGATTTGGTTTTGGAATGCCTAAGTCTGCACCACTGTGTGGGTTAGCACCAGTAACAGGGGCAGCAATTACTGCTTCCCTGTCCTGTTCTCCCCAAGTCACCAGTCTCTGCCCTATTCATTAAATAAAAACCCAACAGAAACCCCCTCACCCAACCACAAACATCCCCAAATGACAGAACAGGAAAGTTTGGGTTCTCAGCTCTTTTAGTGAGAAGCAAGCTGGGGTTAGATCCCTTTCCCAGTGTCCTGCTGAGACATGGGCAAGCTGAATCCCTGTGTCTGCTCCTCCTGGCTCCTGTTCCAGGCACCCAAGCCCAGCAGCCCCAGGGGCCGGGTACCTGTGATCGCACGTCGGATTTCGGTGGCGGCAGCTTCTCTCATCTCTAGGGACGCCTGCTCGCTGTACCAGGCCGTGTGCGGGGTGCAGATCAGGTTGGGAGCATCTTTCAATGGGCCTTGAGCAAAACTGGGAGCAGGGGAAAACAAGCAGAGAGGTTAATCAATGTTTAAACAGAGAATGAAAGATGAACAGCAAAAGGCTTGTGGCCTGTGTCTGCATATGCAACAGTCCTTCCAAGGCCAGGCTGGATGGGGCTTGGATGAACCTGCTCTGGTGGAAGGTGTCCCTGCCCATGGCAAAGAATTGGAACCAGATGACCTTTAAGGTGCCTTCCAGCCCAAATCATCCCATGATTCCCTGGCCTGACAGTCCTGCCAGCCCAAAACGGCCACGGAAGCGCTGGGGAGGAAGCACAGCTTCTGTGCAGGGCTCAGAAAATGCAGGCTTCTGAAAAGGCACCAAAAAAGGGCCAACAGAGCTGAAAAACCAACCCATGGAGTGGCTGGGCTTAATGCTCCCATGGGAATAATGTTTGGGGGTGTCTGCAGCAGTGTGGGGATACAGGGACAGGCTGTGGGTCAGCCCAGGATGGGAGGGGGTGGGCACTGGGGTTCCCCTGGTGTAGGAGCAAACTTTTTGTTCCTTAAATATTTCCATGGTGAGAGAAGCTGCACTCCCAATTACAACCAACCCTTCCCAGGCTGCAGGCAAAAATGCCCAACATTGAGTAGCAGTGACTTTGTTCTCATGGCCTAAACACAGGCTGGGTTCTTGTTTTAAGCTCCCAGCGTCCCTTTGAGCACCCATAACCCCAGTGCTGGACTACAGCCGACGGCTGCTGCGAGGCAACAACAGCAGGGCTGTCCCCCAGTGCTGGGGCGGTGTGACCAGGGGCTGTGACACTCAGTGGGTGCCACGACAAACGGTGACACCAACGCCACCCCAGGGCCACCCCCGCGAGCCAGAGCTTTACCTGAACGGTTCCGACTCGTGCACGTCGAGCGCCGCCCCTCGTATCCGTCCCTCCTTCAGGGCTTGAGTTAAGGCCTTCTCGTCCACCAGCCCCCCGCGGGCCGTGTTCACCAGGAACGCTCCCTGCCTCATCTGCCGCCAGCCCAGAGAGGGATCACCGTCAGCTGGGTGCAGGGACCCCATCCAATCCTCACCCCCACCCTGGGATGCTGCCTCCAGCAGGGACAGCATCCCGCTTTTTGTGCTCCAGCCCCGGAGCAATCCCCATCCCGCTGCACGTGGGTTTTCCATGGAAATTCCATCTCTGGTTGGTGTTGGCAAACAAAACCCACTACTGCCGTCATCTCCGCACCACAGGGGTGGGGATCATTCACCTGGCAGGACACTGCTCCCCTAAACACTGTGGGGAGACACACCTGGGTGCAACCAGCCATTCTGGAGGTGCTGGCTCACTGGGGGAGCCGAGGGATCTGCGGCCAGCTCCTGCACTCAGGGCTTGCCCACCAAAGAGCTCCCTGGCCATGCACGCGAGGTGAATTAATTACCTGCTTAATCGTGAAGTCGTTGATAAGGTGGTGGTTGTGTTCATTAAGGTTACAGTGCAAGGAGACGCAGTCGCTCTGGTAGAGCAGGTCCTGCAGGGTGTAGACCCGCTGGACGCCCAGGGAGCGCTCGATGCCGTCCTGCAGGTACGGGTCATAGAAGATCACGTTGAAGCCGAAGGCCTTGGCTCGCACCGCGACCGCCTGCGCAGTGCGACCTGTGCCGAAGGGAAGGGACAGCAGGGGTTAACTGAGCCCAACTTCCCTGTCTCCACGAGGCTGAGCCCCCAGCAGAACCTGAGGACTCCCCAGACATTCCCTTGCCTTGCCTCCGTTTCCTCATTTAAACACACTCATATGAGCTTTTGGCATTAATTAGCTGATCCCACCTCTAACGCTAAAACTCTGTACAGCTGTGGCTGAACTTAAGACAGACTCTGTTTTACACAGCCCTGCCTCTGTGCAGGGCTGAGTGGCTCAGGAAGGGCTGGCTCGGTGTAGCTGTGGCTCGGGGACAGGGGTTTGTTTGAGAGAGGACAGTGGCACTACCTCTAGAGGTGTGGTGCCTCTACAACACCACCAGCTTTCACCAGTGCTCCTCCCAAGGATTCAAGCACAGCTCACAAACAGCTCCTTCCCCAAAAAAACCGTGTGAGATCTTGTCCCTGTTTCACACCGATGCACCGTGGTGGTTCTGTGCTTTTGGAAATACTTGTTGTGGGTTCTCCCGGGAGCAGTGAAGAGGTGCTGAGCCCCCCTCAGGAGCTGCCCGCCCCTGTCCCACGCACCGAAGCCGATGAGGCCGAGCGTCTCCCCGCGGATGCGGGCGGCTCCGGAGGCCACCTCCCGGATCTGCTCCACGCTCTGCACCCGCGTGCCCTCGCGCAGCGCCTGGTACAGCCACGTGTTCCGCCGGTACAGGTTGAGCACGTGGCACACGGTGGAGTCGGCCGTCTCCTCCACGGCGGCTGAGGGGATGTTGCAGACGGCGATCCCTGCGGAGGCCACACACAGATCACAGCCCTGGCCCTGTCTGAGGGACCCCCTGCTCACGAAGTGGGATGACACTGGGCTGCCCTTCCCATGAGCTCCTTACGCTGGTATTTACTCTGTGCCCCTTGAACACCCACGGGCAGAGGGTTCAAGCCCAACATCCCATCCTGGGGGTGCCTTTTAAGGGGTCCAAACTGGTGCCCAGCCCAGCCAGTGGGTGGCCCTGGCACCGTGTTCAGACACCGGTCATTGATTGACTGCACGGTTTAAAAACTACCTTATGGAAAGCAATACCAATTAAACTTTACGCTACATTTGTGGGGAGTCATTACATTTTCTAGTTGAAACCACATCATTTGGCCACCCAATTTGCCAAGTATAAAAAGAAGGATTATGCTGCAGTATCCCATTACTTTATTCGTTATATCTTTCCTTTCCTGATGTTCAAAGCCTCAGAACATTGTTATAATGGATAATAACAATAAGAGTTAAAAACATGAAGAAACCATTACACTGAGAAGACACTGTTCTCCTCCTGAAAAAAGAAAACAATTCACTATATTGAGAATTGCTTTTTTTAGGAATGACTATTTGAGACTCTCTTATCGCAATTATCTCTGTAAAACGGCTCAGGTGGAATGGCTGTTACTCTTCACTTCCCCAGAGATAACCTTTAATACAACATATCCCAAACACCACTGCAGGGCTGCTCCACAGACTGAATCTTGGGATCAGATGAGTAAAACCTGGTCTAACTCAGCTGCTAAAACCAGGAATACAGTTAAGCTCCTGCAGCTGGAGGTGTGCAGCCAAATATCTCTGTGACCACCCAAACCAGTCTGGAAACTGGGTGGCCCCAGCACTGTCTGACAACGTGACCCCCCCTATTCTTGGCAATGCACACTAAAAGCCTTTTTCAAGTTCCTGAGGCCCCTTTGATGAGATGGCAAAGGAGGTGGCAACAACCCAACACACAATTCCTGCTCCACCATGCAACGCAGCGCCTTCCCAGCAGAGCAGGCATGACTCAGAGAACCAGCTCAGATCAAGAGACTGATCTTGCTAACAAAATATAATAAAACACCCTTCCTCCAATTTTTCTAAAGCTGTTATCAACTCTCCTGTGCCAGAAATAGAACAGCCATACAAAGATCCAGCGGTATGAGGGGGCACCTGGAACTCAGCGTAGGAATGAGGGATTCAGGCAGGGCAGTTTTAACACACTATGAACCCAGAAGCTGCTCTCTAAAACAGCACCATTTTGCTCACTTCATGGTCATAATATTCTCTGTGTGCAAAAAATGGAAACTGCACCTGTAATTTTAGGGGCTGAATGGAGGTCCTGCCTGGAACTCTGCTGTGCCAGCACGGTCCCGTGGGAGCAGCAGCTCCTTGTGCCGATTTTAAAGGATTGGAAGGACAGGGGAAGGAGTCAGGGTGCCGAGCTGGGCCTTACCGAGCTCCCCGGCGGCTTTGATGTCGATGTTGTCGTAGCCGCTGCCTATTCGGACGATGACCCGCAAGGCCTTGAACTTCTCCAGATCCTCCCGGGTGAGGGTGATGGTGTGGTACATCATGGCCCCCACGGCTTCATTCAACACCTGCAACAAGCACAGGAGTCAGGAGGCACCGGCACACCTGGGGGGACACCTGCAGCTCAGGAATCGGGAATATGACACAGGGAGTTGGACATTTTCACTGCTGACCTGCTGCCTGAGCCAGGTGGCACCAAAACCAGCAGGGGTGTGACCCACCAACAACTTTGGGAACAGATTTGGTGAATGTCTGAAAATCGTGATGTTACATCTGAGCAGACCAGGCAGATGAAAACCACATTTGTCTCTCACCTGGACCCTCTTCCAGGTGGTTACCTGCTAATCCCTCTGCTTCCACGCAGCAGTAAGTGTGCTTTTAGGAAGGAATTAGGTGTTGCAGCAGTGCCTGCTGGGTTTGAACAGGACTGTGTGACACTGGTAACACCTCAACCTCCTCGTGCACGTCCAAACCCCGGCCACACCATCCACATCCACCTTTCCTGGCTGCTCTCAAGGGGACCTGAGTAGCTCTGCAGAGGCTGCACAGCCACACAGGGCTGGGCTTTGTCCCCTTCAGTGAAGATCCACACCTTCGCTGCTGCTCACCACAAGCTACCTCAGTGCTCTGGAAACCCAAAATCCATCCAAACCCCCAAGCCTGGCTCCTCTATCAATGTTGCACAAAAAACTCCCATTCTCCTTCCCCCAAATTCAATATCTGCCAAGACCAGCACTGATGCTACTTGTATTCCTCTTTCCCAGATCTTGGAAGTGACTTCTGATCACTTCAAACCTTATCTGAGGTATCTAAAGTAATACTTTTAAGAGAAGTATTTACATGTAGTTGAGCTTCCAAGCAGAAACACTCATCCACACTGCATGGATCTGCCTGAATGATTCCCAAACCTCCTCCATTCCCTGCTGGAGAGGGAGGAGCTGCCGGAGGTGCACCCAGCACCTGTGAAGACCCACCAGCAGCTGCAGCTGGGATGGTGTCAGCAGAGCCACAGCAACAGCACCACAGACTTCAAAAAACATGAGAAACATTAATAACACTGATGTGAAAAACCTGATGCAAAGAGATAAAGTGACTTTTTTTTTTCCAAAATAACATCTGGCTTCTAAAACAGCCTGAATGAATTTTAATCTGCACTGGCATCTGTTGATGTTATCTGTTGACTGACTCCCAGTGCAGCTTTGTACACTTCCTGCTCAAAAATCAAACACTCAGACTGGTCTGGGTTGGAAGGGAGCTCATTTTTCCAAACCCCTGCCGTGGGCAGGGACACCTTCCACTAGCCCAGGGTGCTCCAAGCCCCTTCCAACCCAGCCTTGGACACTGCCAGGGATCCAGAGGCAGCCCCAGCTGCTCTGGGCACCCTGTGCCAGGGCCTGCCCACCCTCCCAGGGAACAATTCCTTCCCAATATCCCATCCATCCCTGCCCTCTGGCAGTGGGAAGCCATTCCCTGTGTCCTGTCCCTCCACACCTTGTCCAAAGCCCCTCTGCAGTTCTCCTGGAGCCCCTTCAGGCACTGGAAGGTGCTGTAAAGACGTGGAAGAGCAAGGCCAGACCCCGCTGCCACCCGCCCACCCCAGCTCTCCCGGTACCTTCTCGTGAATCTCCTGAGTTGATTGTGCGTCACAGAACGCCACCGTCGCCAGGTCCTTCAGGATGGGCATCTCCACGGTGCAGTCCCTGCCGTCCAGCAGTGCCACCAGGGGCCGGGGGTGCATGGGGCCGTTCATGATCTGCGGGCGGATACCTGCGGGCACAGCGAGCGCGGCTGTCACACGGCCGGCCCCGAGCGCGATCCCTGCCAGGCCAGTGACACCCTGCTCGGCAGGGTCAGGGGGTGACAGCAACACCACGGGAAGTCTGGCCAAGGGACTGGGAACACAGCTGCGGTTTTGCCCCCTTTTTTTTAGGGAATGGCTTTACCATTCTGACCACCTCAGAAAGACAAGTCCAGAGAATCATTCAAAAAATAGGATTACTGGAAAATCACGGGAAGAAGAGGACACTGAAGACCTCTTTAGCACAGAAGGTTATACTCTGATGTATTACCAACTACCAGCAGCTTCATGGGAACAGCAAAGTTCATCTTTGTAAACCCAGCATTCTCATCTGAGGTGAGCAAGGAATTGATCACCACCAAGGGCCACAGAAGGCTAAATTTTACATCCTATTTACTGCTCTGCTGGGGATTAACTGGTTCATTTTGGGACAAGTCACTTAGCAATTTCTACCACACCTCCCTTTCAGTAAAAGTGTTTATTACATTAGGACTCTACAAAATATCTCAGGTCTCTTTCTCAGCTGCCCAGGCAGTTTCTGGGCAGAGCACAGGTGAGGGGACCACGTGCCCTGGGTACAACGTGGTGCTTTATTTCTGCTGCTGCACCATGAGATGGCTGGGGCTGGAGGGTCGGGGTTTGAGCTTCCAAACTCTCACACAAGCAGCCCCAGCAAATCCTCTCCTCACCACACCCCACTTCTGCACAAGAACTGTGGGGGAATCTCCCCCAGCTGACGTGGGGGTGACACACAAGGGCACTACTGGTCCCAGCAGTGAACCCCAGACCTGTGGGCACCAAGAGCATGGTCCTGGGGAGGGACCCTGCACTGCTGCTACACTCACACAGCTACACTCATTTTACACGGGAAAACACAACTCCATGGAAACAGGCACGTTTAACGGAGTGGGTTCTGTGGCTTTCCATTCCTTTTTCACTGAATCTGCTCAAAGAAATGAAGAACCAACCAACCCAGCAGACCTGACTGAAGGTGTTCAGCATTACAGGTGGGTGTTTTTGGAACAGGTCCTTCCCTCCCCCTTCCCTATTGAGGCCTCCATTACTGGAAGTAATACATTCTGTTTGCATGCATTTCATCCAGATGGGAGTGCAAGTGTGTCAGTAGGCAGGGTAGGGTGCCGAGACGATCTGGATAAGGGAAAGAAGCTTGTGATAAGCAGATAAGCAAGAATAAAAACATGCCCAAATCTCCGAGCGCTTACACAATCCCCCTGGGCAGCACTGCACCCAGCTAGATTATTTTCTCAGGTTAACAAGCGAGTGAATTATAACACTGACTTAAATGCTTACTAATGTGTATGATCTCCGAGGCTTAGAGCATCACCTGCCAGCCTCGCACCACAGCTGCAAACAAAAAGGAATCTGATGCAGGGGCAGGGTGGCCGTGGTGGTGCCAGCCCTGGTGGCCATCATCCCTGGCCCCAAGCTCGGAGCCCAGTGCCCACCAGGGACCAGAACCATCCTCAAGGCAGAGCAGGGGGCACACAGAGGTTGGAGTGGCTTCCTGTGAGCGTGGCACGTGGAAGATGAAACCACAGGTTACCTGAAACTTCGACATTTAATCCGAGCCCCAAAATAACGGGTTTATTATGCTGCCCTTAGATAAGCTGCTTTGAAAGTCAAATGAAACACAGCTTTTTTTTTTTGCTTTTTTTTTTTTTGAAACAGCATCTGTGTCTTTGCTTGGGATTTGGGATGTAATTGTGCATGATGACACAGGCTTCTTAGGCACATCACCCTTGCCCACACACTCGAGTGCAGTCACTGAGGATGAATGTGGCTGGAACCCGAGAGGTACTCACAGGAACTGCTCTCGTTTCTCCTACTTCCAGGAGGGAATTTATTTCAGCTCGACAAGGAAAGTTCTGAAGCAAATCAATCCAGGATGAAGCGCATAATGCATGGAAATTCCGTTTTAATAAAAACCATTGGCAGGTTTGCAGCTTAAACCGTGCTCTGTTTTCCTCGCCCGCCTCTCCCGTTGCCTTTCCACCACCCCGCATATCCATTCCTCACCGTCCTGGTTCCCACCTCTGCACAAACACATTCAAACCAAGGCACTTGGGCTCACAAAACCCAGCTACCCCGGCTCATACAGCGCGTTTGTTCCGCAGGCGACCGCTTCATTAGGAACGAGGTATGCCACAGATCAGAAAGTAATTAAACAGCAGCCACTCCCCCCGAAATTGTGATAAAACATCGCAGCCATTAACCCCTTTCGCTCTGCCGAACCACGGGCGTGCCCCAACGAGGGTACAGCGCTGTGTAAACCATGAGCATCACCACCCCTGTGGAGCTGGGCAGGGATCAGCTCTGCCTCCCAGCAGCCTCCCAGATTCGGTGGCTCCCACGCCATCTGAAGCTGATTTTTGCTGAGAACCCCCCCAGCTGTTCCTGCAAAGTTGGGGCAAGTATTGTTCGATACATATTTTTTTTCAGGCGTTTTCAGCTGCCTGCGGAGCCTGGCCAGCAGAGCAGGGAGAGGGAGGAAGGGTTTAAGGGGAGAAAAAAAAAAAAGGCAAAAAAAGCAAGGTTTTGCAGCCACAGAGAACTCAAACTCCACCCCGGCTCACAGGCAGCGCCGCTTGTTGCACGCAGCCCCGCGTATAAAGTGCTTTTGTTTCATTTTTAATACACAAAGCCTGCTTGTCCTTTCCTGCCGCTCCTCCCCTTTGCCACCCACTTGTATCCGATCCCAATGGCACCCCTGCCAAGAGAATTAGGGAGTGCTCCCTGCTAAATGGCAGCCTTTGTGTGACCGCAAGACGGCTGGTACTATCTCACCGAAACAAAAGCAGGAGCCATTTGCCTAATTCTTATTAATCTCAGTTGCCTGCGCCGCGCAGCATTAAAATAAAAAAAAAAAGGGGGGGGAAAAAAGAGAGAAAAAGGCTTTAAACATCTTGCCCTGCAGTATATAAAAGTGCATCAAGAAGCGATCCTGACACTCGCCTGAATTACCCGCTCGCAACCAAGTAGCTACAGTTTTACAGTCAACTACACTTTATTAAACAAACAGAAAAGAAACAGGAAATTTCCCCTTGCCTGGAAAATGTTGCCTCCACATTCTTCTTCTTATTAAAAACCACACATGGCAGTGGAGGAGTAAGGAGGGAGGAGGAAGGGGGGGAACCCACACACGATAAAATACTACCACTTTTCAGTGCGTTGCCTCTCCTTTCGTCTACGAGGGGGTATCTTCAAACAAGCGGTCCCGCGGCCCACAGCTGCAACATCTCAAGACAAATGTCTCTTTGAACACGGAGGGAAAAGAAAAGGCTTTTGTCCTGAGCCCCAGAAGAATGGTCTGAAATTGCGAGAGGAGTTACAGTCACCTCTGCGCGGCTCCCAACTCTTCAGAGCACTCCCTCCAGACTTTGCCGAAGCTTTTAACTAATCGTAGTTCTTTCCCAGCCCTTGAATAAAATCATGTGAGTGCCAGCCAAAAAATCTTATGCTATGCACACTAAAGGGTTTGTATATGTCACAGTTGCTTTTCCCCCTTCCACTCCCCTCCTCCTATTGACTTGCACATACGGCGGGGGTTTTTTCTCGAGTTGTCTCAAATGGATTTAATCTGTGCCACGCTGCGTTTTATGTTTGTTTGGGTTTTTTTTTGTGTGTGTGGCTTTTTTTTTTTTTTTTCAACTTAAAAATGAAACATGCCTTTCTTTCCATGCAGAGCATGGCTTCAGAAAAAGGCTGATAGCCTTGAGCAGCAGCACCTCGAAAACAAACACAAAGCACTGGGGAAAGCAAGGCTGTGCTGATCTCAGTTGCACCCGGAAACCAAGGGCCAAATTCTTTCTGGATGTGTGAATCAACTGATTTTCAGCGTCAGAAATGAACCTCGATCGCTGGCAGGATTCACATCTTCTTGGAGACGTTCATCTCCTGGTCCTGCCCAGTTTGTCCCAAATAGGTAAAAAGCAGCCCCACGTCATTGTTTGAGGGAATGACTTGGAGCTGTGCCAGGGAGGGTTAGGTCGGATATCAGGGAAAGTTTCTTCCTCCAGAGGGTGCTGGGCACTGCCCAGGCTCCCCAGGGAATGGGCACAGCCCCGAGGCTGCCAGAGCTCCGGGAGGATTCGGACACCACTCCCAGAGATGCCCAGGGTGGGATTGTTGGGGTGTCTGTGCAAGGACAGGAGCTGGGCTGGATGATCCTTGTGGGTCCCTTCCACCTAAAGATATTTGATGACTTTGTAATTGTCATCCCGATCCCACACTCTGTCAGAGTATGTAGGGCACTGCTGCTGTGGGATGTGGAGAATGAGGGCAGGTTGTGCCTGGGCAATGCCCCATCTCCAGAGCATGGCTTGGAGCAGTCAGTGGAGCAGCTGTTTTTCCCTCTTTCCAGTTGCCATTGTCACTTCCAGCGGCACCAACAGCCACAGACAACCCCCATCCAAGAAATAAGAGAAAAATCTGCACCTCACTCCCGTTCAGTACCATCACCACTGCCTGTCCATGCTGTTACTCCATCCCCATTTTATCAGCATCCTGCTGGGTCCAACAGCGTCAGCCCTCCCCTCCCAGACTGCAGGGTCCTGAACCACACAGAGGGGAACACCCAGCAGAAACGGGCAGCAATTCACGGGCACGCACAGCCCGCTGCAGGCAAAGGTTCTGCTCACCCTGCTGGGAGTTTCGGGATGCCCAGGGGGGTCCTGGAACTGCAGGATGGGGCAGGAACAAGAACAAAGGTTTGTTACCTGGAGTTGGTAGCGACTTGTAATACTGACATCAAAAGACCTGTCAGGCTCCCTAAAATCCAGACTCTGAGTACAGGACAAGGGGATTTAGGCACATCTTTCTCTTGAACATAAGCCATTGCTTAAATACTTGAAATTCCCCACAGATTTGCTGTCCCTGCCATCACCTCTGCTTTACAAACTGGAGAGCCAAGGTCCCAAGGTGGCTTTCCAGGGGCCCCCACTCCCTGGTGGCCCTGCAAGCAGAAAGGTTGAGTGGCAAAGGTGCCACTGAGTGATTCTGTGAGGATGGGGATTTTGGGAAAGCTCTGTGATGCTGCAGGACCCAGAGGACCAACCTCCTCCACCACAGCGTGCTCACCAGTGATGTTCTTTCTTTCACTTAACTTTTCCTGTTAACAAATGCTTCTCATAACAAATGCACATGCAAAAATGAAATAGGACACAAGTCTTATCTCACACTTAGGGGAAAAAACCCCAACAGATACTTGCTGTTTTTTCTAACTACAAATACTCTGGAGGCACTTGGTACTGTGCAGACAGAAGCCACACAAACACACAGCATGTTTAGAAAGTGACATCAAATGTATTTTTTTATAAATAATCATGGATTGTTTTGTATTTTAAAAGCAAAGCATCTTTGAGGCTGCCAGGATCCTACCAGGGAAAGAGTGCAAAATCTTCTCCTTCAGTGGAGACCCAGGTGTTTGAACTGATGCTGGAGCTCCAGGCTTGCAGCCAGGGCTGCTGTGGGGAAAAGGGATGATGGCAAAGTGGAGGCAACTTCCAGCCCACTGGAAAAACCCACAGCTTCGTGGCAGTCCCCTCTGCTGAGGGAAACTGTGTTTCAGAGAAACTCCAGGGCTCCAGAGATGGGCAGAGAGGCAGTAAGGGCCATCCTGCCCTGCTGGAAAGGAAAAAACTCTTACCTGCTGTTGGGAAGAGCCTGTGCAAAGCCCTGACCTCTCCAGCACATTTCCTCCAGTCAGCACACAAGAGCTGGATTTTGGCCAGTTCCTCTTCCAGATAACTTTTCAGGGCTTCCTTGAAGAAAGTATTTTTAAAAATTCATAGGAAGTTCCCATATAAAACAAAATCCTTATTAGCTGATCCAGCTAATAATCAGCTGATCCCCAGCTGAACTGCAGACATGGCAGCCACAGAGAAATGCTCAGTTAAAATGTAAATATACATGGTATTTTCTTATTCTTTTTTGAATTCCTGCAGGTACACACACACCAGAAACACCTCCTTTTGTGTACCCCACTGCAGCACTGGGATACACTGCTGATGCCACGGGGCTGCAGCCCTGGGGCACGGAAGCCAACCACAAGCTTTGCAAAACTCTGGAGTGCTAGTCCATGGAATTATCTCTGGGCTGAACTGAATCTCACCCAGGAGCACTGCACATACAGCTGCAAGGACAGGCATTGGTGTTAATGCAATAAAGGAGTAATAAAAGAGTAACGCATGGCCTCTGCTACGTATCAAAATGTGGGTGTTTGGGTTATTCCCACAGTGTCAGGTCGGCAAATCCGAATCTGTGAACACCAAGGAGTGATTTCAAGAGGAGTTAACGTGAAACTCCTAATGGCCACACAAGGGGATGGGAGCCAGAGGTGCCCGAGGGATGTGCTGGCCCCAGGGGCCAGCCAGGGACCCTGAGCAGGGGGAGCACAGAGCAGGGCACGGATGGATGGGATGGCAAAAGCAGGGAGGCAGCGGGAGCTGCCAGGGCACGGGAGAGGCAGAGCAGATGGGAGAGGCCATATGGGGCAGTGAGGGAGGGATGCTACCAAGAAAGCTAAAAGAAGCACCTGGGCGAGAAACTGCTTGCTCAGAGCAGCTCAGATTCCTGTATTCTTTTCTTTTTTTCTTTTTGGGGGTAAGAGAAGGATGGCAAAAAGAGGGGAAAAGCTCAGTTAGGGTTTGTTTGGTGGTTACGATTCAGACACCATATGGACCCTCAAACTGTCCCACTGCCCAGGGCTGAGCTTTGCAGCTCATATTAAAAAAAAACATGGAGAAGGTAATAAAAAAAAACCCCAATAAATTCTCCCTGAGTATGCTCCACTACTAAGCCCAGTGCTGGAAACAAATTGTATTCCTATAGCTCAGTGGGCAGCTTTCCTGACATTATCCAGCACTCTCTTCCGTGCTGCACTTCAGCTGCAGGATATATCCTTTATTTTTCATGGGTGGGACGTTCACCTCTGAGCCACACATTCCAGCTGTACGGCATCATGCACCAGGGACAACATCCCGTGCCAGCTCTCCTTTGGGTCCCTCCCTATCCTCCTTATCCAATTATCTTCTCCCTTCCATCCAAATGGAAACAAACTACAGCAGTAAAAAACGAATGGGCTGCTCCAGGAAATGGACAGCTTTCATTGTTTTGGTTTTTTGTTAGTGTTTTTTGTTGTTTTTTTGATTTAAAAGATAAAATAAATAAACCCAAGGAGAAGGATGCTGCTGCCAGGGGAGAGCTGCTGATATCGGCCATCTGGGCAGGAGGCTGCTCATACTTCAAATTGCCCTGAGGGATTCAGAGGCTGTAAAGACGTTTTGGAATATGAGATGCTGAAATCAAGGCTAAAGATGAGCCTGTCGACCGGCAGTGACAGCCCTGGCATGGGGACAGCCTGGAATTCTGCTGCCTGAGACCCCCACCAGACCAGCAGCGGGGCTGTCCACAACACAGCAACATTGTGGAGTGCAAACTTGGCTTTATCACACACACAGACCACAGCCCTATGGTTTGGACTGGAAATTCCCTCAAATTAAAAAAAGGTACAGTATCAAAGCAAGCACTTGGAGCCAGTTCTGGGAAGCGGGAAGGATTCAATCCCACCAGCTGTCCGTGTGCCACCAGCACCTTTGGAACTTGTATCTGCACACTGATAATGAGAGATTCTGAGCGGAAAACAAAGAAAAGGCCATGTTGGGAGATACCTGCAGGAATGAAATGATGCTGTTAACCACTGACATCAGCCCTTCCCACTATGCTGGACAGAAAGTGCTCTTGGTCTTTTAGGCAACAGGGCTCCCTCTGAGCATCCCTGCTTTGCTGCTGGCATTCCTGAGATCTGCTGGAGGTTTAGATCCTGGAGGAGGGTTGAGACAGTACTGGAGGAGTTTCTGTCCCTGGAGAGACAGGACTGCTTTGCTGGGGTGGGAGCCTGGAGAGCCTTTTGGAAGATAAATCCTCATTTCCATGTCCACTCATACCTGTTGTCATCTCAAGTCACTTGTTTACAGCCAGAAGGGACAACAACCCCAAAGGATGCAGCCCAGGCTTTACCTCACGCTTTTTCCATAAGGGCAATGTGGGAGCCCTCAGCTTGACTTTAGGAACCTCCCCAAAGCAATTTTTGGCCAAGCACAGAGTGCCAAGAAGGGCTGGCAGCTGCCTCAGCTCCTCCTGCCCTTGCTGCAGATGGGCCAAGGGATGGCTCCAGTCCTTTAAATCCACCTGGACACCTCCAGCACCTTCACTCAAAGGGATAAAAAAAGGCCACGAGCAGCGAGTGCCGTGCCCAGCAGCCACACCAGGAGCTCATGGGCTGTCCCTGGGCTGTCCCCGAGCCCTGTGAGCCACACCAGGAGCTCATCGGCTGTCCCTGGGCTGTCCCTGGGCTGTCCCCGAGCCCTGTGAGCCACACCAGGAGCTCATGGGCTGTCCCTGGGCTGTCCCCGAGCCCTGTGAGCCACACCGTGTGTGCTGCCGGGGGCTCCTCCGCAGCCTGCCTGATGCCTGCTGGCTCCTGCAGGGAGAGCCGAGAGCTCACTCCAAACCCACAGGTCCTGCCAAGGCCTCATCCCTTCTAAGACCTCCTAAAATAGCTCCTGGGCGCTGGCCAAGCGCACAGGCCCAGCTGGAACCGTCTGTTGGGCGACCCTGCCGCAAGGTCAGCCCTGCTGGAGCCCGGGACAGGCACTGCTCAGCCCGCAGCGGGAGCGCTTCAGCTCCGGCAACTTTCTCCTCTCTCACATCCCCACCCTCTTCCACACAGCAGATTCAGGGAAGGAACCCTCAGCACAGGCAGGAAGCCCAAGCACTGCCATGCTCCCAGCAGGTTCACACGGCTCCTGCTTTTCCTCGTCCTAGTTTCTTGCTTCGCTTTTTTCCCCCATTTCTTTCCCCATCCTGTACCCAGAGCTCCTCTGTGCTCTCCCATCACTTTTTTGAGGAATTCGAGACCAATTTCATGTGAGCAGGGGAATAACCTGGAAGGTCCTGGGAGGTGCTGAATGCCTGCAAATCCCACTCATTTCCCTAAGATAAACACCCTCACTTCCCTGTAGCACCGGATTAAACTAAGTGAGAAAAACCCCCTAAATACTAACATTCAAAAGCACTTAACTACGACCTACTTGCTATTAAAGTTGATTTACTTTTACAACTAAGGCTTTACAGGTCTATCATAGGATTTCATCAGGGTTGCACTTTAAAAAAACAAACAGGGCACACTTTACATTCCTGTTGACACTTAAAGCAGCCCAGAAGCACGAAAACAGAGCAAACAAAGCTCCAGGCTTGGCAGTGACCACCAAACCCCAGCTGCTCTCCCCTGTATCCTTCAAGGAACAGTTTAAGGAGGGAGGCTGATCACCTCATGGGGCTCGAAGCCACCTTGTCCGGCTGAAGCTGTCCCTGCTCATGGTAGGGGGTTGGACTAAATGACCTTTAAAGGTCCCTCCCAACCCAAACCATTCAATGATTCCATGAACCTCAATATTTTCTAGTTTAACTAATATTGAAAAAATACTGGTTGCACCTCAGGCAGGATTTCCTGGGCATGAATGCATTAAGAAGACAGAGCTCTGTGTGTGACATCCCAGGAAAAACACTGAAGAGAAAATCACTCCTGCTTCAACCCATGTTCCCCAACTAATATATCTGATTATTTTCAATATTGCTGTGAAGCTGTCTCCCGAGATACATCAGGAAAATGACGAAGGATCCCACACTGTGCTTGCAGCCACCTTCCCAGAGGAGAATGTTCTGCTGGAAGGTTCAATGGGAATGGGGTGACTTGGGGTCCAGCAGCATCTCCTGGCCTGGCATCTTTTCTCTGAGCCACCTGCAAGGCTGCTCACTCAGCTGGGGGAAAAAAAACAACCAACCCAAAGCCCCCCCCTGAGAAACCTCAATCTCTTTATCCAACTTCTCAGAAAAAAGGTTTTAGAGATGCCACACAACACAGCCCTTTTTAGCTATCTGTGCCCTCGAGCCATGCATTAATACAGCTGAGACTAAGCTGGATTGAGGGAATTTTAAATTGGTGTGCTGGATGATGTAGAAGGTTATCAAAAAAAACCCCCCAAACAACAAATAACCCACCAAAAAAACTCTCACTCAAAAATGGAAAAAGGAGACTACACAGAACGGGATTGCAGGCCGGAGACTTCGTGAGGTCAGGGTGAGCACGCAAAACCTCTCACTGGAAATGTTATTAATAATAATGTCTTATCTCCTGGAACAGAGAAATGACCTTGATTAATAACAATACACTGATTATTTACAAACTCCCACATCTTAGAATATTATCATTTAATCATGTTTTTTTCTAGACTGAGGGGAAAAAAAGTGGTGGTCAGAGCAGGGAAGTCTGTATATTAAACTCACCCTTCTTAACCCTGCTGGCTTTGCACCTCCTTAGAGCCCCACTGGCTGCTCACCAGTAACTCCTGTGTGCTGAGGGCATCCTGAAGGTGCAAAAGGGCCTTGTAGGTATTTCAGGAAGACTTGAGAGCGTGACCGAAGGTATGGAGATTTTCAGGTGCACAAAATGAGGCTAAGTGCATAAATTTTGACTTCAGAGAATCACTGAGTCGTTTGGGTTGGAAAAGACCTCGAAAATCATCGAGTCCAACCATTCCCCCAGCACTTCCAAGGCCACCACTGTCCCATGTCCCCAGGTGCCACATCCACACAGCTCTTAAACCCCTCTAGGGATGGGGACTCCACCACTGCCCTGGGCAACCCTTTGGTACACACATGTCATGTTCCTATGACTAAACTTCAAGCCAGAAAAAAAGTCTTTTGTAATTCAGGGCTATTAAATCTTTCCTGAAATGTCCAAATCAAATTAAACCAAATGAGATTTTTTTTTTTTTGTAAGTTGCTTTTAAATTCAGTTCTTTCAAATATCCGCTGAACCTTTTGAAAATTAAATTAATTTTATTTTTAATGCAACGTGCAGTTGTGGAGATCTGAGGAAAAGCATGTGGTCCCAGAAGCACATGGGGTTTTTCCTAACTATACAAGTTGCTCCAATAAAAGATGTTATCTCCCCCTACAAACCTTGCCTGGCTTCAGTTCTCCAAGCTGAATAAAGGTAACAAAAAGCTCAATGATTAACTTTCCCATTCTCTATTTTCCCTCTTTATCAGGCTTTTCCTGGCCACTCGCATTCCTGCCTGGCTGCAAAACACGGGCTGCAGGTCTGGACAAAAGCCTGCGGACCCAAATGGGGCTGGAACCAGCCAAAACTCTTCCAAAAATTCTCAAATGACATTGGGGATGTGATTTCTTCTGGTACAGTGGACAGAAGCTCTGAGTAAGGCCCCAGGAGGAAGCTGAGGTGTCTCTGGTCACGCCACCTCACCGTTCCAGCTTCCTCACAGCTCTGGAGGCCGAAGCAAACCCCTCTGGATCAGTGCAGCCAGGCTGCTCCTGGGGCCCGGATGCACAGCATGCCCCAGGAATGGGTGAGAACATACCGAACATTTTTTCTCATCCCTGAACCTAAAACATTCTGTGGATTAGTGATAATCCCCAGCCACACATTTCGCATCTTAAATTAAAACAGGGGACCGGGCATCGACGCTGTGACACTGAAGCACCCCCTCACCCTGTGACCCTCCGTGTGTCAGCACAAGTGATGGTCACCCCATCGAGGGTTTCCACGTGGGGTTTTCCTCTGGACCCAGGGTGGGCTGGAGTCAAAGCAAGGTTAAACTCTCATCATTTTGCAAATCCTAGCCCTGAATCTGCTGCATTTCCCCCTCTCCCACCCCAGCCAGAGGGCTCTCAGCCCGGTCAGCTGCACGCCAGCACCTTATGGTTTATGGAAAACCATGTTCAGTGTCTAAATACTGCACAGATCCTTGAATAATAGAGCTTATAGCCTCCCTAATTTATCATCGGTGTTTAAAGTAGTATCACTAATAAGTAATTGTAGTTGAAACATTTATCTTAAACCAGAGCTATTTAAACAATGATAATCTGGAAAAATCTTTGCTAATCTGCTCCATCTTTGAGCAAAAGAAGTACACACTCCCTGGCTTTTGTACTGAAACAAAAATGAGCACTGGCAGAGCAAGCAAAATCATCTACAAATACAAATCAACCTTTTCTCCTTGTGAGCCAGAGTAGCCCAAGGGATAACAGCATGATCACGCTCCTGATGTATTTATACAGCACATTTCATCTTCATTAATCCAGATAACACACTGGCAGATTCTTATTTTTCAGTTCCAAGAATGATGAGCTATTCCTACGCTGTGGCAGCCCAACACCCACCTCTCCCCCAAGCACAGGGGTCTGACCATCACCCTACAGCTCCAGGGGTGTCTCCTGCCTTCCTGCCCTCCAATCCCTTGGGAAGGGGCCGTAGTGCTGCAGCCCCAGCTTATCCCAGCTCCAAGCTGTGGGCCCAGGAGCCCTCAAAGTCCACCACACCTTTGGCCACAGCGAGGGGCTTTAAGGACCTCCTGAAGCGGCCCTGTCCTTGCCCTTCATGGCTTTTCTCATAGGGGCAACCTCAGCAACGCAACAAGAGCTAAAGGAGACAGATCAGGATGCTCAACAAAGAATTCCTGCACAGATCCATATTTTCTCTCCATTTTTCATGAACTGGGGTTTTGGTCAACAACATTCATATTTCAGGTGTCTTATTTTCTTGTGCATGCGAAGGATTGCTACAGCGCAGCTCCCACAGCTGCTGGGAGGCATTTCCTGCAGGCATCCTCAGCACACTGAGAGACAAATAAAATCCAAACTGTAGAGAAACTGACTGCTCTTGAAACCATGTTAACTCTAATGGGCTGAAAATGTCTTCATTTTTATGTCTCTTCACTATCACAGTGCTGATGTAGGTGAGCACAGGATATAGGTTTATCTAATAATGTATACCCAAGATAGTGAAAAATATTTCACATTTGCCTACAGTTATAAAACTGTAAATCACACTGAACAATATCACTGCAGTAAGCTCTTTTCCTCTAACCACTCTCTGTATTTTATTGGTTCAATAAAACCCATCACCTATCAACCCAAGAGCTGTAGTTATACACCGTATGGTGAGTCTCAATTTATATAGTCCTAAAACTGTGCCACAAACCCACCACAGTGAGGTATGGGAAAATGAACCGATCAGGTTTAATTTCTTTGTTGGGAATAAGATAAGGGAAGAAAGGGAAAGGAGTCTTGCACTGAAATTTCAGAAAGTTGACAAAATTTCCTGCCTTGCAGCAGAAAGCAGCTGACAGAGAAGGATGCTGATGCATCCCACCCCTGTCTACACGTTCATACACTTGATTAGATCATACAGATTACAAAACAAACCACACGAAACTGAGTGTGTTGAGAAAACTCCCTGGGATCTTGAAGAAGAGGCTCCTGCAGCAGCAACAATCCGACACTGTGTCTCTGTCTGAGGGGGTCCCAAAGCTCCCCCCAGAGCTGCCACTGACACAAAACCACCCCGCTGGCTGCAATCAACAGGTTCAGGCAACGCGGCAAAGAGGGGAAGCACGACACGGTGCTCATCAAGACACCCAGCTAAATAAGCATTGCATAATTTCACACAGTTTTCATCCTTCATTCCACAAATACCCAAGAGATAATTGTACAGTACTCAGCGTAATCTATTCCTCTAATTAATACCTTTGGTAATACAAAGAAAAACCCAGTGTTGTGAAAAAAAACCCCAGAGCACATGGCCAGCTGACTTTCCTAAGAATACTTTATAATACAGAGGTGGCTTTTTAATTACCATCAAACCCCTTTCTACTTGGTGGCATTACTTTTAGCAAGAGTTTTCCCAAATCTCTCCCTGATTTTTAGCCCAACACAAGTCACCTTCCTTGACCTGCTGTCCTTTCTCTGCAAGCAGACAAAATTTGTCTCCCTCAAGCCCTCATTCTTTGGAAGGAAAAAGGAAGGAGATTCTCCTGCAGAAACTTGTTAGAAGTTGCTCTCAACATAAAATCACAGAATTCTAGAATGGTTTGGGTAGGAAGGGACCTTAAATCCCATCCAGTTCCACTCCCTGCCACGGGCAGGGACACCTTCCACTGTCCCGGGCTGCTCCAAGCCCCGTCCAGCCTGGCCTTGGACACTTCCAGGGATCCAGGGGCAGCCACAGCTTCTCTGGGCAAGGCCTCACCACCCTCACAGGAAAGAATTTCTTCGCAATAGCTAATCTAAACTGACTCTCCTTCAGCTTAAAAACCAACAGAGAGATCCCCTATAAAAAGAGACAGATTTGTCACAGGGTGTGGAAATGATTTCCCAAGTTTACCACAACAAGCTATTTTGTTGCTCCTCAGAAGAAGCAGACCTTGAGAGAGCTGCAGATCCATCTCAGCGCCTTACTCAAGGCCTTGCCAACTGACACTGAAGGGTTCCATGACTTTTTTTTTTGTTTTGTATGTAATGCAAGGGTCACAATTCTTGAAGAACTCCTCTTCCAGCTCTCACTGAATGAACGTGATGGATCTGCACCAAGCGCAGCCACGCTGTGCTCTCTGGGGGCCCTGCAGGAGGCGTGGGTGAGGATGCAGCACAGACACCCAGACAACAACACATCTCACCCTCCTCTGCCTCCTGACTTCAGAGTGAGCTGGTGAACGCTGCCTGCTGCCTGCATGAGCTACAGAATGTGCCTGGGACATCCCTGGCGTGTGCCTGGGTTCAAGCAATCGACCTGTGACCGCTCCGCTGTTTCTGCCCCTGTCAGGCACAAAAACAAAATCCCAGTTGCTACTTCCCTGTGATTCACATGAGGAGTGCCTGGAGTCAATGGGTTCAGTGTGGGGATCATTCAAACCAGCTGTGGCCACTAAAAGAATCCATTCTTCATTCCTGCGACCAGGCTTGCTAGAAAGTAGGGAGCAAATGTTCCACCCTAAATAGTTTTGGTCTGAGCACAAGAGAAGCTATTGGCAACAACAACATTGAGAGAAAGAATGTCTTAGCATCAGGCTCAGATGCCTTGCAAATGTATTTTGTGTCCTCTGTCCCAAATTGTATTTCTTTCTGCCTGTAACAGACTACATGCTTTAATCGGCTCTGGCAGATTGCTGAGTGTCTTTATTTTGGCTAGTAGAGAGCTCCCTTCCACACGGGACCTATCTAGGATAGAGAGCACATAGACTGGGATGGAGAGCCCAAGCCCAGCTGAGCACCAGGCCACCGTGGCCTCCACCGCGAAGCCAAGTTGTGCAGGAGCCACAGAATCACAAAATGGCTTGGATTGGAAGGGACCTTCATGCTCATCCAGTTCCAACACCCTGAGGGACACCTTCCCCTACACCACATTGCTCCAAGCCCTGTCCAGCCTGGCTTTGAACACTTCCAGGGATGGGGCAGCCACAGCTTCCTCACCATCCTTACAGTAATGAACTTCTCCCCAATATTTAATCTAAACTCACCGTCTTTCTGTTCAACAGTTCCCTCTGGGGGACCGACCAGGCCTGATCTGAGCATTTTCTTTGCATTGACTGGCAAGAGCAGCCCTGACACGGTGCATATGTTCTGAATTTGATGTACTTCAGAAACAAAACGAGGGAAAAAAGTTATTGTGCTGCACTGTGAAACACCAAAAGCACTGAACTGTGCTGCATTAACACGACATTGTCTCCAGGACTCTTGTCCGACTGCAGGCTGGCAGGAGGAGCTGGCACACGGACAGAGAAGTGCCCACATCCTTTCCTCACACCCCCAGGTACTTTTGCACGGCACAAGAAAGCCCACGAATGTCTCCATCCTCTCCACCCAGTTATCAGGGCAGCCTGAAGTGGGGACAATGCTCATTAACAAAAGATACAAGGGACGATAACAACCGAAAGATAAAGATTTGCATTTATTAATGCCACAATATAAAGGAAATGATAAACCCCTGCAAGCCAAGTTTCTAATTCGGTCCTAATCCCACTGGGCGTAGCTGTGTCAGCCCTGGCTGCCTCTCCGTCTCAGTCCCAGTCTCCTTTCCATCAGTCAGGACAAGCCTTTTCCCAAATCACAACAGCTGGCTGGAGCAAACCCTCCACCTCCTCGCTACAACTTTCCCTCAGAGCATGATGACTTTTAAATCCTTTTAGGCTCAAAGCCCAGTAAGCAGTAAAGCCCAGCATAAAGTGATATTTATTTCTCACAACTATTTTTTTTTTTTATATAAGAATCCAACAGAAAAATAACCTCAGCAGTATTTGTCATAGCCAGAGGTGGATTTGAAGCTCGTACGAAGTGAAATGGGCTGCCCACAGTGGCCTTTGATGCCTGGTTCTCAGCAGAGTTAGAGCCTGCCCTGAGCCAAAAGTCCTGTCCTCCTCCAGCTGTAGTAAGGAGTGACTTCAGATCTTTTGGGGAGCTGGAAACTTTGGTACGGACAAAGAACTCAAATGAACAGTGACAATGGCTGCAGAGTGATTTCCTTCATTAGAAAATTGGCTGTGCTCCTAAGGAGGAGGAAAACAATGCTGCAGACTGCCAAGGCAAAGAGCAAGTAAAAACTGCAGCACATGTAGCTCTGGAGGAAACACAAACGGGCTCTATCAGCCCCTCAGATCCTCCAAAACCACTTGTAATTATTAGGCTGAAAATCAAGCACAGTCCTGCTGCTGAATCAGAGCAGCACAGGCTTGTGAGTATGACTTGGCCTTAATTAATTCACTTTGACAAGGCTCAAAACACTCTCCAGGCGATTTAAGACACCGTAAAAAATAAGGAACTGACAGTTTTTGACCTCAAGATGTCAAACACAGAACTGCTGTCTAGTTGTGACGAGCTGTCACTCTATCCCCTGGCCATCCCCACTGCAGCTCTGCATTTCACAGGGTGGGTTGCAACCACCCAACGTGGCCCACGAGAGGACTGGCACATTCTGAGAGCGTCACTCAGCCCATCCTCAACAGCATCCGAGAATCCCTGTCAGTACAGCAGCAGTGGTGGGTGGTCTTCTCAGCCTCTTCCCTGCTTGGTGATGGAAAATACTAACCAGGAAGGCTGTGTAGCTGTTTTTAACAGCAGACCAGATCCCAAGCACAACAAACTCTCTAAGAAGAGACATTTCGGAGCATGCACGTCGCTCAAACCAGCACAGGGACAAAGAGGCTGCTCAGCAAAGGGAGGAAAACCACAGGTAGAGGGACTGCAGCTTTCCCCTGTGCAGGTCACATGTGGATCTGTCAACCTGACCAGCACCTGACACCTGTGATCAGAAAGAAGCTGATACCTGTCGTGCTGAGACAACTGAACATTCCGCTACGGAAATTCCAATGTCCGGTGCCAAAACAGCGCTCCCGGGGAAGAAGCAGCATCTGGGGAGACTGGGAAGGCAAAGGGAGAAGAAAACACTCCTTGGTTGCAGCAGAAAACCAACATGCTGATGCCTCTCTTCAGCACAGGACTCTGGCCAAGGAGAAACAGGGGTCATGGACTGTTTCCAGGGGCACACTTGAGATGCTCTCACTGTAATTGAACACGAAGCTCTGGCCTCCCAGGGCTGCGCACGCTCCTCGGGGTGATGGGAGCCCCCCTGTCCGACTGAGCCTGGGGGGTGCAGGTTTTCCTGCTTCAAACCAGCCACAGATTGAAACAAAATATGAGTGTCAGATGTGAGGGAGGCTCAGGAGCACAGCTGTGGGCTGCAGACAGGTGACCACAGAGCAATGGCAGCAGTAAGGTTGAGTTTTCCAAGTGTGGCTCCAAAAAGAAATCTCAGAGCACGCCCTCATGATCCACTTCCAGGCAGGAGATGAGAATCATCCCAAACTTGACAGGAGAATATGGGTATCACTCCAGGAGACTGCCAAAATATTGCCTTACACTGACACCCAAGAGCTCCATGTGGCTTAATACAAAGCATCAAAGCACAAGTCACACGCTGTTTACAAGAAAATTAATCTTAAAGTGAAATCTTGGAATTGAGAGTTTTTTTGAAAAGAATTTTAACTTGCTCTTTTGCCAAATTCTGATTGAAAATCTTTGCTCAGACCCCAAGGGCTCATGACCCACTTACCAAGCATGGCACTGCTGTATTTGGAAGGACTTGAGTCAGAATATTTCTAACTCCACAAAGGGTAGGAGCTAAAGGCAAACAAACAAAGTGTGTAACTGCACCAGCTTGAGAGGAGAGGTGTGCAAAAAACTTAGAACACAAACATTTTCTGACTGTTACCAGCAACGTTCCTCCCAAGCATGGAACACTTTCCTAGAAACTGGCCACCTTCAGGGCACCCCCTGTCCTGCTGCAGTATTTTGGTTGGGTTACTGCTGCTGACTCCACTATTTTCCTCTTCCTTCTGCTCTCCTGCCTTCTTCCTTCCTCTCCCACTTCTCCAGATGTGCTTGTGCTGGAGGAAGGTGGGGCAGTTTCCAGCCCTGCCTACTCCCAGCCATGCGTGCAGCCTGGGCTGTCCAGCACCCCTTAGTATGTGCTCCTCCAAAGAACCGTGGGGCTCTAAGCGCCTTATGAACAGATCAAACAAACAAACAGGTAAGAGGCACATTAACTCAGCATGCCTAATAACTTCCTAAAGTGGGAGTAAAGGAAACTGGAGATTTCCCAGGAAATTATCCACAGTAAGGCCAGAATCTTCCAGGTGGCATCACATTGAGGAATTGTGTCCTGTTGGCACCTGACACAGGCAATCAATGACCAAACCAAACAACCACCAAAAGCTGGATGGGAATTGCATTGCAAATTCTTGTCCTGTCGAGTCCAGCTGCAGCTCTGGAGCCTGAGGGCTCAGGGAGGAGTGTAAGAGGCTTTGCAGGAGGAGTTAGAGCGGCAGCGCTCTTCTTTACTGGATCTGACGCCTCTTCCTTCCTGGAACAGAACAGTTCGCTGCCCCCTGGGACAAGAGTGGAGCTTCTCCTTTGGCTCTCACAAGCGCTCTGCAACTTCCCGTGGGCTGAACCGCCGGCGTGACGTGACTGCACAGCACAGAACCTCTGAGCACCGAGCCTCACAGGAGCCAGTGCTGCTTCTCCCAACCCTTCGGAGAGGTCTGCGTCCCACATGTCTGTGCTGATGTGTTTGCTGCCTTCTCCCCTGGGAAAGGCCAGTCTCCCTCTCCGCTGATCCAACCCCTGTCTCCCTGCCTCGGCTGCCTGCACAGGGATGAGAGCACGTGGATGGGGACGAACGGTCAGGTTTGCTCTCCTCAGCACCACTCCTCTCCCCGGTGCCATCTCTGCTAAGCACACAACACCGTGGCTGTGCCACCTCCAGCCTCTGCTCGAGCTGTCCCACAGACAGAAGCCACGGCAGGATGGGACTTCCCCTTGCATCTCCCAGGACAAAGCTCATCTTCTACCAAGAAACGAATACCACGTGAGAAAAGCTCTGTTTCAGAGCTAAGCACAAGTTACAAGACACATTTACTGCCAACTTCCCAAACTCCCTCCTACAAGGACAAGGCACTCAAAATGGATCTGCTCTGGATTTCTCATACAAACCCCCACAGCCGCAAATCCTTTACAAGGTGATTTTTACTTAGCAAAGCACCCGTTTTTCACCCTGAGCACTGCCTCCCCTCTGACAGGTATTTCTGTTTACGGTCTGGAACTTTGTCATATAGAGCCATGACCAAATTCATTATCTCCACACTCTCCTGTTGTGTCAATATTACATGATTGCCATTTCTCTTTCTCCTCCTGAACTGCTACCATGATAAACACTGCTGTTTGTGTTGACTGTGTCAACAAGTGACCTCCTTTGCTTTATTGCAGCCCACAGTGTCACAAATCCTAAAATGATCTCAAAATACTGATAGACAGGCCAGTTTTGACACCTGCTAGTTCCAAGGATCTTCAAACCCCACTGTCAAACATCCAGCTCTGCCCTTCTCGCAGAACTCCATCCCTCCCTCTCCAGGGAAGCACCACTGGTCCCCTTCTGCTTTAATCACGTCTAACTCTGAAGCACTTTTCTGTTTCAGAAGCCCTGGATGCTCCTTCCATCCACCTTCCAGCTCTCTGTACACTTTCAGATTTCCACATTAACGCTCCAGACTTTGTGTAGCTCAATCAAATTTAAAGTCTCACTTTTTGCTCCTTCCCAGCTACCACTCACTCAGCTGTGCCTGGTGAAGCCCTTCTGGCAACCATTTAGAACGGTCAAAAAGCCACAATAATTTATCAATTAATTTTGCACCCTCTCTACAGTAGAACATAGTGGGTCTGTATCTATGAATAATTTTAATTTCCTGAGTTATTTTTTTCCTTGAGGGCATTGCACAAAGCTAGTTGGGCTGGATCATAAACAGGAGCAGAAGCCGGCCTGACACCGGAGTTTTATGCTGAGCAAACCAAAACTGGGGTAAGTTGCCTAATCAGAATGAGAACAGGGATATGATGGTTTTACATAAAAATGTCAGAAATTAAGGAAAAAGAAACATTCAACCACAGGCAAAACATAACCTCTTTTAAACGGCAAATGTCCAAAGCAGAGCAAAAGCTGTTAACACACAGCCAGTTCTGCACCTCAAAGACCATGCAAAAATAACCCAAAACTGAATAGTCAACAGCAAACTAAGTAGTCAGCATCAGAGCTGACTGGTACCACATCTAAAAGCAATTTGAGCTTTAATAATTCAATACAATTTAATCTGCTGGTAGTAGGAAAGGTGGAATTTGCTTTTTTTCCAAAGGATGACGTGGATGGATATCCTATCTCTGTAAGGTACACCCCAATTTGTGGTAAGTGCTGGGCGCGAGGCCAAACACACAGAACACACACACAGAACACACACACAAAGCCTTGGTATTCTCTGGATCAGGTCCATAAACCACAGAAACCGAGATCAAACAAGAAATTCTCCGACAGATTTAACATGTGAAACCAAGCAACATCACCGATATTTATTTTACCCAGAAGACCCGACTAGAATTTTGTTTCAGAAATTCTCAAACTTGCAAGTGTTTGGTGGAATTCCTTTTCATGCCTTGCTTCAGCCTGTTAATATCAGTCCCAGTGCTAATGACCCAACTTGTGAATGTACAGAGGGAAAACAGAGCTTCATGAAATATTGATACACACTTGGAAATTTGACAATTATCTCCAGAGCTCCTTGGTAAAACCTGAAAGCAAATAAATAGCAAACATTTCCTGCACTCATTAAAACACTGAAAAACGGAGAAAGAAACCTACTCATTATCCATTTGACAAATCTATCCTATTATTTTTAATAATGCACAGGCTTCCAATGCATGAAACGTACTCCTGCTTAGGAAACCACTGGGTTTGTAGATCTAATTTTAAGAAATGCAATAAAAGTCAGTGATGTAGAGCTGGTTCCTTTTGCAGGAGAGAGTAAAAATCTTTGTCCTATTGAAATCAATGACAAAATCACCATTTTCCAAGTGAACTTGACTCACTGCCCTACTTTGGAAACTGTTCCTCCAGAACGACATTCTACAAAAATTAGAAATAATAATTTTGCTGGCCTTTTTCATGCAAGCTTCAGAAACAGAAAACTGGAGTGAAAAACAAAAAGCTGATGAGCCAGAGTGTGGGGCTGCTGGTCCATGGGATGTATCTCTGTATCTTGCTTGTCTCACACCAGGGAGATGATCCCCTGGCTCTCCCTCCGGCCGGAGCACGGCATGGGAGATGCCACACTGCTCCCACGGAGCCTGGGTTTTTAGGATGAACAGCAAATACAGAGAACACCTTCCCTGCTGAATAAAAATGAGCCCTAAGGGGAAAACTTCCACTGCAGAGCATGACAGGCTGTTTGGTGCTGGCCTGATGTTATTAGTTACTAGTAATCCTGGTTTTGGGACCTTTTAGCCCCGACTGCAGATGAAACAAGACCACATTCACTGCAGACAAGAATGAAATGGAAATTTAAGACTCTTAAGCCAAATGTTTCAGCTGGTAAGATAACAGCTCCCACTCTCATGCAGATCCACACTCAACATGAGGAAGAATTCAAAGGCAGAGAAAGCACGACAGAAGAGATTACAGGGACTGCTGGCCAGGTGGGATAACTAAAGCTATCCTGATTCCTTCAGTGTCCCAGCAGGATGGTCTAGATACTGACAAGCTCTCTGCTGTCCACACTGAATCCTCTCCTTTGTCCTTCATAATATTAATCAAGATTCCTTGCATCGACAAAACAAAATATGTGCACTTGCATGAACTACTGCACTTTTTCAATATGTATTTAAACCTTTCTAACAAAGCACTCAGAAGAGGGCAGAGAACAAAACAAATGCGTGTGACATCTCCATTCCTGGTTTTTTTCACTTGGCAGGTAACAGACTCCAATAAGAGACTGGGCCATCCTAAGAAAAGGCTGATAATCTATAGGGTCAGCAAGGGAATGTGTAGGAGGCAGCTTGAAACCGCTCAGGGATTTGCAGTGTTTAGCACAAGTGTCAGGAAACGTGTTAAGGTTAAGAAGACCAGCAGGAGAGTCAGGGGGGTATTGCCAGGTTCCTGCATCCCACCACCCTATACCTCTTGATGCTCCCTGGATGGAGGTAACCCCCCTGGAGATACCACCTTCACATCTGGAAAATACATGACAAGTGTTTCCATGACACCTCAGTTCTGATCCTCTTTTTCTGACTTTTTTCACGGAAAGTATATCCTAAATTATTTCTTATCACTGTGTTTGCTGTCTAAACAAAGTCCTGTCTGCTTGTTTGCTCGCCAAGCTAGGAAATAATAAATTGCTTGATAACCAAAACAAGACACTTCTGGCAAACAATGAAGACTAAAGAAGCACTGATCCAAATGGATAATGACTGAGACCCTGATTGTATTTTTGAGATTTTTTTTCTCCCCATTTTCATGTCTACACATATCTGCATATATAAATAAAACATGAGAATGCCATCTTGGCTGTTCATACCAGTATTTACCAAGGATCTCCACCACTAGATAAACCCTGCTGGTTTCCTTATTGCGACAACCTGCTTATGTCTCAGATTACAGAGACAGTCCTTTTCCCAGGGACTGTGACACTTTTGGGAACGGCAGTGGTGTCACTTCTCCCAGCCTCTCCTTGCCTGACACTGCTTTCACTTACAAGATGAGGCAAGAGGCCATCATCTCCCTCGGCCACTCCACGTTCGCTGGCTGAGATTCCGGGAGGGAATGCTGCAGGTGGGAAAGGACCACAACCCTCCACCCCCGACCCCGCTGCCGGAGCGGCTGTTCCAACGCAGAGCACAGCTCGCACACCTGGGGGCCACGCTGCAGACACTCTCTGCAAACGGAACAATGGAATTTGTGCCTGGCAAACGAGCTCAGGTGAAGAGCTTCCAAACTACCACAGCACTGGAGCCACCAGGCCGAGGAACGAGCCGCAGCAGCCCCAGAGCTGAGAGGTTTCCCTGCCGAGGGGCAGCGGGCACGGCAGGGGCTGTGCCACGCTGTGCCACGGGACCCGCGGGTAAGCCGATTGTTGGCCGGACACCCCCTGCACCGCGGGAGAGGGCGGAGGAAGGAGAGCCGGGCACTAATCTGCTCCATCTGCTCTGGAGCAGCTAATTGGATTGAGGGTGCACACGGCAAGGCCTCGCACACGGCGCTGGGCACTCGGAGCCTCCCGTTTCCCTGAACAAAGCTGCTCCAGCATCGCTGCCGAACACCTCTGCCCCAATGCCTTAGGTTTTTAACTTTCATATTTTTCAAATCCTGTAGTGCTTAGTGTGTAACTCTGAAGTGTCTTGTAGTCTGCTAATTTCTGTTCTCTCCTGCCAGGTAGACACAGCAAAGCCTCTCCAGGCCTGCTCTCCAAGGACACCCAGACTGTCCTAGGCCCAAAATCTGTAAACCAGCATCTTTAGAAGGGGGATGAGCTTGGGGAAATTACATCATTAAACAGGGTTGCAATTGGAGAATTAATCCTGATATGCAAATGGACTAAACTTAAAAAAGTGTGAAGAACTCGTGACCTGTCGTCCACCTTGGGGTCCATCTTGGCAGCAGCCTCTGGGCTCCCCAGGGTGTGCCTTTGAAGGCCCCTGAAATAAATCCCTACCTTTATTCCCTTATTCCTGTCTAGTCTCTGTTTTTAGGTGGCCTCTTCAGGCATCAGCCCAAACCCTTCCTCAGGGCTGCCCAGCACCTCCCTACTGGAGAGGCAGAACTAAATATTGGAAAAACGACCCTTGCAAATCCCACTCCCAGAAGTAACACCTCATCTTTAACAAAACACTACCAACAGCAGACAAAAGAGATTAAAAGTCAGCTTTCTTTACCAAAAGCCAGCAGAGTGCTGTTAATGTCAGGTTTTATTTAGGTGTAAAAGTCAAAAGCTCGCCTGCCAATTGCCATCTATAAACCTTACTAATACCAGTCCTACGTCTGCAACATTTATTCTACATCACTGGCTAATGATGTTGGTCTTCTGCTTTTCAAGGATTCAGCTCAGCACCTACTTCGCTTTTAAAAATAACAGGCAATTCAGTTGTGCAGCATTTTCATTAAACTGGGCTGCAGTGCGATGATATGAGAATGACAAGGAGAAGAAATATAAAAAATGTTTAATACAATAATAATAAGAAACCTTTAAATTTTTTTCCCCTCTGTGAACACGAAGTTTGTAGCTATGGAAACTACTTATGAGAAAGCTAAAAAAATGTCAGCAAATATAGTCAGAGAATGATCTGGATATATGAAAGTCCTAACAATGCTAGAGAACCAGAGACACAGGGTGAAAGGAAAGTGTAAATTGAAGATGACAACACTTGTGCATCTGACAACACATTCTCCTTTGACAGGCCAAATTCGTTTTTATTGCCATGGCACTAAAGTCAATGAATTGCAACTGGAATGAGTTTGACACTTTATATTGCTTTTGATAAAACCATTATAAAAAGCATATTTCAGCCTTTAAAGAAGTATTTTAAAAGCATATTCTCTGCCATCAGTGAATTGTACGTGCAGACTGGCCAAGACAGTCAGTGTTATACCAAGACAGTCAGCAGCACATCTCTTGCACTTTCTGTTCTTCAGCTTTTCACCCTACTAAGGTGGGCAGTTGGGGTCCCTTCAGTTTTAAGATCCACTCACTCATGTGCTCAGCTGAGGTTGGAGAGGATGCTTCTGAGCCTTTCCCAAACTCACTGAGAGCTTTCCAGCTATTTCCCTTATCATTTCGCATATAAATGTCTTGATGCCGTGACCACTGGGACAGCAGACATGAGAAAGACCCGTCTGCTTACTGCAACCTGTATTTTAGTATGGAAGTTGTGATCCCAGTTAAAAACATCACTCTTTGTTTTTGTTAGTGAACGCGGTGCAGAGTTTACCTGGACTAACACACTAGCTGGGAATGGCTCCAAGGACATGCTGTGGTCTGTCAGGTCAATGTGCAAATTAAATCAGATTTATTCAGTGCACGGAGCTTCCCTTGGTGCTGTTTCAGTCCGGATTGTTAATTGAGCAGCCTTACATGGACACATTGGGATTCCGTGCTGTGGTTTGTACAGAAAACACACGGAAGAAAACCTGAAGTCGATTTCTGAGCTGTCCACTGTACCGGGCAAAGAATAAATCAACATCAGCAAATGCTCAGGAAATTTATATTGTGTAGGAAATATCCTGCTAAACTCTACCCATAGAAAGCTATGGCAATTTAGCTTAAATTAATTAGGTTAAAAGAATTAGTAGTTTAAAAGAGTGGGCAAATGTCGCTCTTTTAACCATCTCTGATGGGCTCTTTTAACCATCCTTTAACAACCATCAAGGTTCTTGCTCCTGCCTACGTCCTTTCCTCTTTGGGGGCTGCCCATGTGAAGAGTTTCAGCCTGCAATTGCATGTGGTTAACAGAGTTTTTATCCGTCACAGGGGGGGAAATACCAATAAAAGGCATCACAATGAGGTGTTGAGGAGTACAAGCAGAGCTGAGCTAATCGCAGTGAAAGGCATTTCTAGCTGGGCTCTAAGCTGATAAAAGAGATGATGAGTCCCCTTCACACTGGACAGAACAACTTGTCCAAGGAGGGCAGCTGCCCTCAGCCTGGCTTTCCCTGCTCAGGAAAAGGTCAGGCTTTCAACCAAATCTTACAGCCAAGTAATTTTTCTCTTGCTTCCTGATGATACCTACCTGACTTTATGGGGCAGCCCTGCTCTTCATCCCGGTGGGAAGCATCTCCCCTTTTGTGATAATTCACTTTCATATCTTCATGTGTAAACAAGAGCTCAAAAAACCACCCAAGACACACACTTGCAATGAATGACCACTTCCCATTTAAGCTCCGTAAGTCCAGCATCAGAAACAGAAATCTGGACCAGGCCCTGCTTGGGAGAAGTCCAGGCTAGCTACAAAAATACAAGACTTCCCATCCGCCAACTGCTTTACTACTAAAACATTGGATTTAAAAAAAAAAAAAGTATATTAAGTAATCTAATAAAAATACTAGCAAACATCATTAATTGAAGTTGCAAAATTTGAAGGCGGAGCTGCAGCAATGCGATCAGTGACCGTGAGATGCTGCTTGCCCTCACCAGCTTTGCTGACCTGGACTATTTATTTCCCTGCACTCCCTCCCAGCTCAGCACAGGGCTGGCCACAAAGCCGCTCTGGCTCAGCCCTCCTACTGACACGTGTTTGTCATTCAGACCTTGCAGGGCTTTCTTCCTGCTCGCCACAGAGTTGACTTGGTGTGCTCACCACCAGTGATCCTGTGGATGGAGAGGCTGCAGGAGCATTCCTGCCAGCTATTCCTGACAAGGTCTCAATGACACGGAGAGCAGCAGCTTTGCCAGAGCTGTGGCAGGGGAGTTCCCGGGATGGGAAGCCGGCTCATCTCCGGAGACGTCACTTTACCAGCACAGCAAAGGGTTTAAGGTGCTCATTCACCACCTTCTCTTCACACAACCCTGCAATTCCCAGGAAGGGCAATTTATCTAACTTCTTACTAATTATTTTATGAAAAGCAAAGCAGTTGCAGCACTGAATCTCATTGCTCGTTTTCCCGTATCTGACCGTGCCAAAGCAAGAGGTCCACAAACCTGTGGCACCTGATTGTATCCCTGCCCGGGATCCTGCCCCTACCATCAGGAATACCAGGCAGGACAAGACACCTTCCTCCTGCAAGCCTTCTGCCCCAACTCCAAAGTGAACAGCAGCTGTGCAGAATGCACATGGAGTGTCAAACTCAGCACAAAATGACAAATGGGGTATTTAGGAACAACTCACTGCAGAAAGACTACAATGCATAGTTCAACACGACTTAAAAAACCCCCAAAATGATCTGTTTAAAGGGTTATCCATATAACAAGCTTCAAAACATGACTGGGCTGTAATGTGCACTTTATAACCCTCTGGTGTCTGGGAAGACATTAACCTGCACCGACAGAAAATATCTGCAGCCATTTGGAGGCAGAGTTTAATACTGAATTTGCTTTCACCTTGTGACTCCACAGCCAAAGCTACAGCCAGGAGAAGGCTCATCACTCCTAAAAATGCATCCTGGCTCTTCCTGCTGGCAAATACAATTTTCCTGGATTTAGTCAAGTTTCTGCCATCCACTCAAAGCTTTAAAACATCTTAACATATTTCTAACCTCAGCTTATCCCCCCGTGGGTAAGTGTGAACACTCCTGCTCAACACAGCTCAAACATCTACAAACCACCGCACTTTCTCATTTTTAATCCATATCCTTCCGTGTGCCACATGCCTTACCTTGGCTTCTACTTTTAAAATACACTTTAACAGGAGGAAAACCTCTCAGGCTATTTGGAAAGGAAAAAGGGGAAATAAATAAAAATGAAGACAATTTTACAGGTCCTACTTCAGCTAAACCTTTCAGGGCCTTCAATGAGAAGATAATCTTTCTGTGATTATGGCCAAACCCTCTCGTTGCCTGGCAACACATAATTAAGGAATATGTTTTCAGATCCGCTTTGCAAGCTGGCCATTATCAGATGAAATTACTGGAGCAACAAATGTCATCCTCATGCAAATGAGATGGTCGTAGGCAAAAGAAGAAAAAAAGAGGGTTGAGTAGCAAGAAAGAGCTCAGCAGCACAGAAATGCTGCTGGCTTCTTCTTGCTGTGCACTGGTGATTCCGGTGAAGGGAAGGGATAATTTAAAGATTTTTAGAGAACAGGGTTTGCAGTTTATAAACAAGACACATGGAAGGGGGGATCTGTTTCCCATGGTGGAGGAGATTGCTCCCAATCCCTGTGCTCTGGAGGTCCTTCAGCCCAGAGCTTTCGCTGCGCCGGCATCGACCGCTCAATCAGACACAGCACAAATAAATGAACATATTTGTGTTCCCCACATTATGCCAGTTCGTCTTTTTAGCCGCATTTATTTAAAAATACTGCCTGGATGTATTACTTTAGCATCTGATCCATGTCAACACAGAACATGTTGCCTAATATTGAAGCATTTTTTAGAAATCAATACATTATACCAGCTACATAAAGGACTCATAAGCGTGAAAGAACCGGCATTTACTCCCTAGCTGCGTAATTATGGTATGGCAGGGAAAGGGGTGTGCCAAGTGTCTGCATTTTGACAACTTTATCATTTCCACTCACAAAATCATTCTTTATTTAGATTCCTGTGGAATGGCATCACCAGTTTGGCACTGTCTCGATGCCTATAAATGGTATCCCTCTCATTAAAGCTTTGTGTGTGTGTGCTGGTACGGCACATTGTTCGGCAATTGTTTGCATGGGAGTTCAGCTGAGCTGCACAGGGAGAAAACTCCCTGCTCCCAGAGCCACTACCAGCAAAAACATTGCAAGGGGTGTCTTTCCACGTTTTTTCAAACAAGCCACGAATGAATGGATTTGATGAATTCCCTTATACTTATCCAGGTGGTTTTGGGGTTAAGTTTCTGTCAGGCTACCACCAACATGCATCCCCAAAGCAGAGGAGCAGAGCCTGCTCGGATTGTTCAGCTTTTTGTCTAAACAGCCAAGGGCCCGAGCATTTCTAGAAGGGGAAGGCAAGTCTAGGAGCCACCATTCATTTTTATTGTTCCAGTGCTTAATGACAGGCTTTTAGTTTTAAGCACAGCCCTATTACTTTAACAGCTCTATCGCTTCACTTACAGGCATCTCGAGAAGGAAATCAAGGGGTTTATTTTGTATGCCTGATAAAACAGCAAATTAATAATAAGAAGAAAAGCCTTAGGTAATGGCCAAAGGTAAGTCGATTCTCGAATAACACCATTAACTATCTGATGAATTTAGTCAAAACAATGCTAACCATTTCCTCGGAGGAACACATTTGTGCCTGATAACAGCGGTAAAAAGTCAATCTGCAGCAAACCCTGTAGTCCTAATTGCTCAGCCAGCACAGTGTCTAATCTCCTGTTCTCTACAAACAGAAACGGCAAGATTAACCCTGGAAGCATTATCTCAGATGCCGCTCGCGTTAAACTGAAGTTGGCTAAACAAATAAAATATCTGGAATTTAACCACAGAGCGAGAATCAGCATCTTTAGCTCCGCATGGCCAGCACAGCCCTGCAAAGAAATCCCCTTCATCTCCTTTTCTAAGTAGGACAGTGTCTAATATTTAGGCAGGAACTCGCATGACATTTGACTGTGGGTTTTTTGAGGGGTAAATTAAGCAACAACAAGGTGGTTCTAAACTACTGTACGGACTAAGCCCCTTCAGTAATTACTTGGTTCAGGCGATGCCATGGTGGAGACGATGACGGGGGGCCCCGTGCGCCTGCTGAGCTTCGGGTACGGGGAGAGCTGGGCAGGGAAGGCGGGTCCGGTGGGGGTCAGGCCGCCGTCCCCCGGTGCTCCCGGCCGGCGGAGGAGCTGGGGGCTGCTGTGGGGGCTGGGTGCCGGTGACGCCGCCGCTGTCCGCTCCCTCTTCATCAGCTCCATGGGCACGGTGTAGGTGGTGGGGTACGCCGTCTTGGGGCTGGCGTGCGGGTTGGCCGCCGTCATGGGCAAGCCGACCGGAGCAGAGTAGGCAGAGGCGGGTCGCGAGTGCGTGCTGCAAGGCAGGGGGGTGTTGTATCCCGAACCGGGGAGGAAGTGCGGCCCCGGAGGAGCCCCTGCAGGGGCCGGGTAGGTGGTAGTCTCCAGCAGGTGCTGAGTCGGGGCGCTGGATGGCCGGCGGTGCATCTCGACGCCTCTCGGGGACAGCGGCTGCAGCGGCGGCAGGTGCTGCGAGGCGCCGGGGCCGTCCACGGTGGGCACCCCGTATTCTGCCGGGAGCTCGCTGCGGTGGCTGAAGCTGTTGGAGCGGGTCCTGGGGCGCAGTGCCCCGCTCCTGCGCTCCTGCCTCTGCAGCTGCATCTCCGCCTTGTAGTTGTGGGCGATGCGGGACAGCACGCGGGCCTGGCCCAGGTTGGGTGCCACCGACTTGATGTCGTTCTCCTCCATCATGGCCAGCAGGTTCGGGGAGTCGAAGCCCTGCTGCAGCAGGGCAGCGAAGGTGCTCTCCGAGACGCCCTCCGCACGCAGCAGCGCTACGAACTCGGGGTCAAAGCTCCTCTTGCCCTCCGGCCCAGGAAAGGTGGGGGGCACTGGTGGGTGGGAAGGCGTCGCCACCGCCGCCTCGTAGCTGTCGTAGGGACCCTTGGCACCGGTGCTCTCCCTGCCTGGCCCGTAGCTGGTGCCGGTGCTGCTGGTAGGATCCACCACCAGGCAGGTGGGGGCGGCTTGCCTGGCCGCCGCCGCCGCCGCCGCCTCGGGAGCCCGCTCTGCCCCATCGCTGTAGCCCGGCCTGCTGGGGAAGGTGGGTGGCTCTGCTGCGTACCGCGGGCCGGGGGGCTCTGTGCCATACCACGCTGGGGAAACATCTCTGCCGCGCATCCGCTGCCCGTCCAGGGCCAGCTTGGGGTCCCTGTAGAGGCGGGCGGCGTCCGGTGGGGCCGGCGGGCGCACCGCGGTCTGGTCCCAGGACAGCCGGCTGCCGGGCGCCCCGTAGCTCGACAGCGGCCTGCCCGCCACGTGGTCGCGGTAGCCGCGGGGGTCCTTGGGTGACCTCGCCGACAGCGACGGGTCGCTGTAGTAATCCTGGGGTGGCAGAGAGCCCCGGCCTGCCATGGGCGCCGGCCGGTCGCAGTAGGCAAAGTCGGGGACAGAGCCCTTCCTCAGCGGCCCCGGCGCGAAGGTGGCATCCTGGTACGGGTACGCCTCTTGCTTCAGCTCCGCACCGCCCTGCAAGATGATATCATTTGCCCGCGGCGGCTCGTACCAGCCGCCCTCCCCGCCATAGGTCAGGGAGCTCCTCCGGCCCGGTGGCCTCTGGTACTCGAAGGCGTTCTCGCTCTCCCAGTTTCCCTCATACCAGCCGGCAGCGTCCCAGCTCTGCGAGCGGCCGATGTTGGGGTGCTTGCTGGGGATGGGCATCGCCACGAGGCCGCTTGCTCCCGCAGACACGGAGAAGAGGAGGTGCCTTCCTTCTCAGCGCTTCTCCGGCACGCATCCAAACCGGACCGTGCTCTGCCTGAGCCCTCCCGGGACTTGAGAAACCACCGGCCGGCGGCTTTGCCTTTGCGAGCGTCGGCTGAATTATTAATGCTCGGTAACCTTAGCAGGCAGAGCATGCGGCGGCCGGCGCAGGGGCTGGCCGGGCCGCGCGGTGCAGCCGCGCCGGAGAGCGGCCGCGCTCAGCCCAGATGCTTTATCCTGTGCCGCTGGGGACGGCGCGCGCACACGGACAACTGGCCGAGCAGTGTGCGGGGATTAGGAGCTAAATAAAACCTCTAAAGCCCTCGCTCCATGTGACATCATTTTAGCCCGATGAAATCTCACGCACTGACCCAGCCAGCAACCTCAATGCAATTTTTCCCTCGGGGAATGTTGATTTTTTTTTTTTTTTTTTT